>KZ107163.1:259-44107 GCA_000504365.2 Pseudocercospora pini-densiflorae CBS 125139
AGGACTTAGAAAGTAGGATATAGAGACGATTTTAAGGAGCTTAGTAGTTCGAATATATCTAAGTCGTAGTTTAAGTAATATTATTCTTTAATAATTTAAATAGATATATAAGCTAGTTCGAATAACGCTAAATATTATCGATTATAGTAGATTATATAAGGAAAGCTAGATCCGTGAAACCTGACCCTATAAAAGCCTACCTAACTGTACGGTGCAAAGTTAGACCGAGCCGAGTCACGTGCTTAGTTACTCCCGCGTTTAGCGCGGTCGGGTTAACTGTCATCACTTAGAAATGCGACAGAAAAGAAGTCTTGTATAGAACACATTTGTCTTAACGAGAAGTCAATCAGCATACAGACCGATCTTCACCATACTCCAGACGTCATGGCCGACCCTTCGCACCACGAGCATGACCCGAACGAGGAGGATGATGCAATGCTCGACCCAGACGAGGCAGAAGAAATAGTAGAAGACGATGGCGATGCTGCTATGGACAGTGGAGATGAAGTTGAAGAGCAGACAATTCAATTACAAAACGACAGCAGCGCGCACTTCGACGGACATACAGACAGCATATTCTGCATAACGCAACATCCTACCAGACCAGAACTCGTAGCAACAGGTGCCGGCGACGATGTAGCATACGTATGGGATTGCACGCCTCCTGAAGGTCCAGTACTACCTGCAAGCTACGAAACGGATCCACAGCCAAGAGAAAGACAAGGACAGCAAATAATAGCAAAACTCGATGGGCAAGACGAGAGTGTGGGTGCGTTATGCTTTACTCTGCCGAGAGGAGAGTATGTCGTGACAGCCACATTGGCCGGAAAGTTGAATGCCTACACAACACCTGACAACGGTCGAGAAGCCAAATTAGTCGGCTCGGCCAAGGAGGTTGAAGAAATCCGTTGGATGCTTTCATGTCCGAATGCACAATACCCAAACACAGTCGCTTTCGGAGCGGGCGATGGCTCCGTATGGGTTTACACAATCAACGCGAAAGACCCCTCAAGTCCTCTCACAATCGTACAAAGTTTCTTCCTTCACCAGGGAGCATGTGAAGCAGGCGCATGGACTCCAGATGGAAAGCTACTCGCCACAGTCTCCGAAGATGGTAGCCTCTATGTCTGGGACGTTTTCGGCGAAGCAGCAGCAGCAGGCATCGCAGACCCGAACGGAGGTCAAGCAATCGTCGGACTCACAGCAGACGATGAGCGGTTCAAAGTGGAAGGAGGTCTATACAGCGCTGCGATATCACCCGGTGGTGGCATTGTGGCAGTAGGAGGTGCAGATGGCAACATCCGAGTCGTCAGCTTACCACGTCTTTCAGCAGCGCAACAGCAAGCCGGTGTAGGTGCAAAGGGAGCAGGAGCCAAGGCAAAAGCTGGAGGTGCGAAACAAAACCCTTCACAGGCTACGGCTGGAAATGCCGGAGCTATCATCGCTTCATTGCGAACACAGTCGGATAGTGTGGAAACTTTGGACTTCAGTCACCCGCCACTACAAATTCTCGCCGCGGGAAGTGTGGATGGCAGTATCGCGCTCTTTGATGCAGGGCACAATTTTGCAGTGAGGAGGCATATCAAGGGCGCACATCAGGAGGAAGACGTCGAGCAGGCTGTGGTCAAGGTTGAGTTTGTGAAGCTTCCGATAGGGACTGCAAATCCTCTGGGACATGTCTTGACGAGCTGCGGAAATGATGGTGTAATAAGACGATGGGACGTGAGAGGTGGTACTGCGGCTTCGGGGCAGGGTTTGTTGGGTGAGTGGAAAGGTCACAGAGGCGGAGGTGAAGGAGGTGGAATTCTCGGATTCGTGCAAGGCGGTGGTGGAAAGAGGGTGGTCACTGCGGGTGACGATAACGTGTCACTTGTGTTTGACGTGGCGCAGTGAAGACAACATGGCACAAAAAGATCAAAAATTGAAGGAAATCCTTCTTCTGCTCGTTCTTACAACTTCGCCCTCTCATCCCTCAACTCAGCCCCAGCATTACTAATACACACCTTCCCCGTCTCCTTCACTTTCGCCCTATACACAACCTTCCCATTCCCCTCATTCCACATCTCAGTCACAATCGTCTGACCAGGCAAAACAACCCCAGAAAACCTAACTTTCAGACTCTTCACAGGCCCAAACGCTTGGAAGATATGTTTCCCCGTGATCCCAAATGTCGCCAACCCATGCAGGATGGGCGTCTCAAAACCTCCAACTTTACTGAACTCCGGATCGATATGCAAAGGATTATAATCTCCCATCAATCGATAAACAGCAGCGAGATCTTCCGAAGTCTTTTCCTCGATGATCTTATCAGCGGAACGGGAAGGTGGGTTATTGAGAGCTGTAGCTGCTCCTCGATCCGAAGGCTTCTTCTGACCTCCGAACCCGCCAGCTTTACGGATGAAGACCACGCCTTCGTTGTAGAAGACTGGTTTTCCTGATTGGTCATAAGTGGTATTGCTTCTTCGGACAATGGCTGCGTTGCCTTTATCCACGACTTCGATGAGTTTGCCTTCTGTCTTCAATGTTGCCGAGGTAGGGATTGGCCATTGCAGAACTTCGAGGTATTGTTCTCCATGGAGGAGTTGGCGCATGTCGAAATTTGGGAGAATGTCTTTGAAGTTGACGGAGGATTTTGAGGTGTAGGTTGGTACGATTCCGAAGGTTGGGAGGACGTGGAAGTTTTTGGAGCCTTCGAAGACGAGGTCTAAGTCTGTACGTTTTGCGTTCAGGCCGAGATGGTAGAGGATGATGTCTCTTTCGGTATAAGAGTAAGTTGTCGCTTCGGACTTTGCTTGTAATGCTTCATTGATCCTCGTCAGGTATTTACGGTTGCTGCGACCACTGTCGCCAAGGTCGATCTTTGCTGATGCAAGGGCTGCTGCTGATGTGTATTTGCTGCCGTCTTGTGGTGACTCTGGTGTGTCAGCCTCGCGATCGAACGAGATGATCTTGGGGAATGCTTCGGCGACTTGATCGACGCTTGGCACTTCGCTGTGGAAATCGAAGTCTTTACCGCGTGCGCGCTGCCATCTGGTCATGGCAAACCAGCCGCCTGCAGCCTCGAAGATTGTTCCTGTAGCCGGTGGCTTCTCGCTGCAAAGTGCTGCGACCAACGGAGCGACGTACTCTGGCTTCAGGGCTTGGACCTCTTGCTCAGGCCATATCGTGCGGGTCATGTTTGTGCCAGCAGATGGGGCAACCACATTGACGAATACGTTGTACTTTTGTCCTTCTCTGGCCACGGATTTGGTGAAGCCGAGGATTCCTGCCTTGGCAGCAGCGTAATTGGCTTGCCTGTACATTGTGTCAGTCTAGATCAATTTGGAGGAATTCTTCTGCTTACCCAAAATTGCCGTATATTCCGCTTGTAGATGTGATGTTCACGATCCTACCATACTTGTTCTTGACCATGTACGGTAGAGCCGCCCTTGTGATCGCATAAGTACCATTCAAGTGGACATTGATGACCTGATGCCATTGGTCATCTGTCATGTTGGTGAATGCCTTGTCTCTCAAAATGCCGGCGTTGTTGACGACGAGATCGATGCGACCGCAGTTCTGGATCACGAAGTCCACGACTGCTTTGCCTTGTTCGACAGAAATGTCGCAAGCTACCGCATCGCCTCCCTTCTTGCGAATGGCATCTGCGACCGCTTCGGCGCCTTGCACATCGTTCACGATGACTCTTGCTCCATACTTTGCAAGTTCTAGCGCATAAGCTCTGCCGAGACCTGCGCCGCCTCCGGTGACGAGGGCGACTTTGTTCGAAATGCCCAATCTGTCTTGCGAAATCGGCTTGTTAGATGCAAGGCCTCCCGCAGCCTTCAAGATGCCCATCAGATCTGCCGGCTGGGTAGGATACTCCAGTCCGCTTTTGCCAAACTCTACCACCTCGCTCCATCGGTCCAGAATGTGCTGCGGATGCAGATTCTCGTCAGGCTTCAACAATAGACCTTGGTTTCGCTCCCACCTAATCTTGGAAAAGTGTCCGGCACCGGCTTCGAAGATACTGCCACTCTCACGACAATCTGCATGACACAAGTAACCCACAAGCGGAACTACCCACTCCGGTTTCATCAGGTCCAGCATCTCCTTGGGCCAGACCGTTTGTGTCAAACGACTTGCTGCTGCAGGTGCCAGGATATTGCATTGAATGTTATACTTCGCTCCTTCTTTAGCGAGAGTCTCACCAAAGCCGACTAAAGCGAATTTGGCTGCCGCGTAATTGGACTGCCCAAAGTTTCCGAATAGGCCAGAAGCAGATGTCGTTTGGATACTGCGTCCATATCGCTGCTTCCGGAAGTAAGGCCAAGCAGCACGTGTAGTTTTGTAGGCTCCGTGTAAGTGGATATCGATGATCGCATTCCAGTCTGAATCGGTCATATTGCGAAGAGTAATGTCTCGCAGGATTCCAGCATTGTTGACTGTTTGAATCGTCAGCAGAGGGAAGTGCTGTTCTCTGTGCAGAATGGACTGGCTTACCCAGAATATCAATACGTCCAAAGTTGTCAATGGCAGTTTTGATAATCTTGTCACCTTCCTGGACAGGGTCGTAATTGGCAACAGCAGTCCATCCTTTCGATCGCAATTCCGCAACGACCTCGTCTGCCACTTTCGAACTTCGCTCATTGCCCTTAGCATTGAAGGTGCCTCCGAGGTCGTTGACTACCACTTTCGCGCCGCGAGAGGCAAACATACGAGCATATGCTCTGCCAAGACCGGCACCGGCGCCAGTGATGACGCACACTTGGCCATCATACCTTAGTTCTGGAGCCATCACCGTGAGATCAGTGAATTGTCAGTGACATGGCATACTAAAGAGAAGGGTGTCAGTTGAACATTGATGTATCCCAGCTGCGGGGCCGGTTCAACCTTGCTTTGCCGATACCGAGGGCGTCGATCAGGGCACACATTTGTCTTGTCGTTGCTTGAGAGTCAGACTGGCTTTCTCACAATGGGGCTGCATTTTGGAGGTTTCAATGCTAACTTGCTGCGGAGTAACGTGCATGTTATCGACCTGTCAAGCTGATATTCGATCAGCTCCAAAGGCACGACTTCGGATCGGCTCCAAGAGTCGTGCTCGAGACGAGAACGCTTTCCAAAAAAAGTAGTAACGATGGTTCCTGATCAAGCAGAACAGCAGACAATGAGCAGTGCCAGTGGAATTGGTCAGTTGCTGGAGCATAGTTCCAAGATTTTCGTCTTGACGACACTGTTCAAGTTTGTACAAAGTACTCACAGAGTACCGCCCGAAGGCATTGGAGCTTCCCAACCATTGTGGACGGCCATCACCTTGGGTCCCTAACCCTTGACGGTTTGCCGCTTCATGCTCTTTCTTTGGGACTTCTCCTTCTCCTTTTCGAGGAACTTCTTCTGATCTTCGGCGCTCATCTTGCCTAAGAAAAGTGGTAAGTCAGCACGTGAATTCGAGGCGGCGTCGCTGTCTGCGGAGCTGCTGCATGAATAGCAGAAGTCTAGACTTACTGAGCTTGCGATCGCGCTCCTCCTTCTTGAGCTTGTCGCTGGCATTTCTCCGTTCTTCCGCTTTCTCGTCTTCATCGATCTTGCGAATCTTGCGCATCTCTGCCTCGCGAGTGGCTCGGACCTTGCGCATAGCTTCAGGT
Source organism: Pseudocercospora pini-densiflorae CBS 125139 (assembly GCA_000504365.2). Lineage (NCBI taxonomy): Eukaryota > Fungi > Ascomycota > Dothideomycetes > Mycosphaerellales > Mycosphaerellaceae > Pseudocercospora > Pseudocercospora pini-densiflorae. The sequence goes on from KZ107163.1 coordinate 5,884, forward strand.
CGGAAGTGGGCGTGGGTGACCAGGAAATCTGGTAGTCTCAGGAAGTAGTTCCACAAGGCAAAACTGGCATCGGAGGTCGATAGAGCCATCGAAAGCTGCACGCGCTTCTTTGGGACGATCTCGTTGAGCTTCAAAGGCGCATCGATTGGCTGATCAGACACGATCAGAGCCTCAAGGTCCTCGCCTGCGTCATTCACAGCCTGAATGAGCTCTGGTGTGAGCATAGCCTCAGTCACTTCAGCGCTCTCAGACATGATAGTTGCCCATTGAGGAAGCTTTGGGTGGTCCTTGGTGGAGGTCAAGCTCAGATCGTATCGATCGTTTCGCAGCTGCCTCATCTTGTCCTTGTGTACGATGGCCCAGACGAAACCATCGAATGTGCTGTCCTTGTTGGGCGCAGAGCTTTGACCTTGGGCTTGCGCTGGGACAAACTGCTTCTCCTTACCATCGAACACATACGCCGTTGCCTCAACTCGTTCCGATGGCGCCGCGACGCTCTCGAAGAGGAAGGATGCAATTGACTCGCCAAACCACATGATTGGGTTGTATCGCTTAAGCAGTGTGAGCTTGAGATCCAGGAAGGCCACATTTTGTCTACCAGTGGCATAAGATGTGAATTCATTCTTGCTCTTCTCCTTCCACAGAATATCCTTCCCAAAGCCATCTTTGCCAAACCCGATCTTGGCAAATTCAGTCTCCAGTTGAGGAAAGTGCTTCTCTTCCCACGATTTTGCGCGCTTGCGGTTGGCAGACGCTCCCCATAGATTGACGATTATGACCAATATGATCATGGGTATTATGGCCAGTTCCTGATAGAAATCCGCTATCGTCACGCGTTCCCATACTCGGTACCAAGCTGTGTATGGCCGCCCAGCCATTGCAGGCGAAGAGAACGCGCCGAGAGCATTTTTGGCATTCGTTGGCACGGCGGAGTCGGCTGGAAATGCAGATCTGGCGGCGGAAGCGCATGTTAGCAAACACGAATCCAATACGCATACTCGAAGCCCAGATGTTGTCTGGGAGGCAGCCACCATGAATCGCATTGATACTCACGATGCAGTATGGCTGGGAGCTGCCGGTGACGCAGCCGTTGCAAAGTCCGCAAAATCGTCGGCGTCTGAGGCAATTGAGGATGCCGTCGACTTCGCGCCGCCCAGGACGTTCTGAATGTTGCTCAAAAGGCCAGCCATGGCTTCAGATCTAGGATGTTGCCAATTGATGGAACAACGATTCAGATGCAGGGAATCGCATCGGGGTTGGAGCTGAAGAATCGCCGAGAGCTTCACAATGCAATTTCGGGAGAGCTCCACCGACAGAGCCAGAGCCTCAGTGGCGGGGTGAAAGAGGCTGGGCCATCGACTTCACCTTTTGACGACGACATCAATTTAGGCCGATGCGAACGGAGTCGGCGATGCGGTCACAGCGGCTGTCCATGAAGGGTTCATGCACGCCCTATCGAAGGTATCAGATTGAGTAGAGCAGGCAACAGTCATTCACCCGACTGCCCAAGAACGATACCATATCAGGAAAGTAGCTATCACCCTTGCATCGTTAAGTCTGAAGGCATCTTCACCTTTCTCCCTTCATCAATTCCAGACATATTGTGCCTCATAGACTCTTCTTGGCTGGCTGAAGACCCATAACATCCAGTCTTGTACAACTCTGATACCACCCTCGTCGAGGACACAGATTCAACATGTCTCGACAAGAGCCAAAGCTTCCGAAGCAACGTGAGCCATGCGATCTGCCAACAAAACAGTCGACGAAATCATTCTGGCACACGGAACCTTCTGCACTGCTTCTTGGTCATCGCTCAACTCGTAATCTCCCTGAGACGGCCGATGTTGTGATCGTTGGCAGCGGCATTACTGGAGCATCGATTGCTCATCATCTGCTCACAGCAGACAGCCAGACCAAGCCGAAAGTCGTACTTCTCGAAGCTCGCGAGGCATGCTGGGGAGCTACAGGCCGGAATGGAGGCCACTGCCAGCCTATCTTTTTCGAGCACCCTCATGATCCTTCGATTGGACGCTTCGAGCTTCAGACATTCTACACTCTCCAGAATCTGATCAAGGCGGAGAATATCGACTGCGAATTTGTAGCCCAGCCTGGTGTCCGAGCAATCTACTCCCGAAGTCATCTCAATGACGCAGAACTCGCCCTACTAAAGATGAAAGACACCGCGCCAGACCTCTCCGGAATGATGAAGCTCGTCACCGATCGGGACGAGCTCAACGCTCTTCGAATCCCAACCGCACTAGGAGCAATCGTCACAGACGTAGCAGCAAGAATGTGGCCATACAAATTCGTCTCTCATATCCTTGAGACCCTCCTCACAAGCAACAAACTCTCCGGAACCTTCAACCTCCAAACCCTGACACCAGTAACAAAACTGGAAGAATCCTCCTCTCACACCACAGTCCAAACCGAGCGCGGAACAATCAAAGCCTCTCGCGTAATCCTCGCGACAAACGCCTACACCTCGCACCTCCTCCCAACCTTCTCAAACCTGATCGTACCCTGTCGAGGCCAAATGTCCTCTCTAATCCCCTCCCCATCAGTCTCAGGCCCAGACCGTCTCAAAACCTCCCTCGGATTCCTCGGTGATGGTCTAGACGACTACCTAATCCAACGCCCGAACGAGAAAGGAGGCCATCTAATGTTCGGAGGCGGTCGCCAGCATGGGAAATCCATAGGCGTGACAGACGATTCCTTCATCGACGAAGAAACAGGAAAATATTTACGTACTCGTCTCGTCGAAGCTTTGAATCTTCCGGAAGGTGGAATGCTCGAAGCTACGCATATCTGGACTGGGATTATGGGGTTCTCGAGAGATGATCATCCTTGGGTTGGGAAAGTTCCTGACATGGAAAATGTTTGGATTGCGGCGGGATTTACGGGACACGGTATGCCGAATACTTGGTTGAGTGGAAAAGCTGTTGCCGTTATGGTGAGGAAGGATTTGGAGGGAGCTGAGGTAGGCGAGCAAGTCGAAACTGCGAAGAAGGAAACAGGGTTGCCGGAGTGTTATGTTGTGACCAAGGCGAGGATGGAGGCTGCGTTGGAACTGGAGGACGTGGAGAGTAAGGATTGGGCTGAGATGGAAAGGGGACGAAGGGGTAGTCTGGGTGTTAGGCAAAGGGTGGCGAGTGGGTTTGCTTGATCTCTCGAGAGAGCAAGAGTATAAGTGCCTGGATATAGAGAGAAAGGATCTGTTGCTGATGCGCAGCTTTTGTGAAATGCCGAGAGACGCTGGATCACATTACAATATTTCATCAATTTTGGATGGCTATCAACGACAATTCATGTCAAGTCCCAATTTTCCTTATTCCTCCCAATAAATTCCCTTACTGTCCCTGAGCCTTATAGCTCGCGCCAGGGTATGCCTTAAACAGCTCATTGTTGAAGCTGTTCAATTGCGGGCAGTTCAGTCCTTGGAGCTGCGGTCCCAAATTCTTGCTCATGAAATCCAAAATCTGTCCAACAGGCTCCAGAAGTGGGAATGCAGCATCAGCAAGTCCAGCTTGAGTTGCTTGCAACATGAAGCAAGATAGGTTGTTGCCTTCGAGAAGACTTGGTCCAGAGAACACGCCGCCCGTAAGGTTACCAGTATCGACACCAACGAACGAATTCGTCTTGCCAGTGTTGCCTCCGAAACGGATGATTCCGGGATACATTTGGTTGTTGATGACGGTGTCGACGTTCGTGTCTACGGTGTTCATAGGCTGGGAAGTAGGGCGCTTGTACCAGTTCAAGGGAATTCGTTCGTGGCCCGGGGTATGAACGAAGCTTCCGGGTTCACCGGTGACGGAGAAGAAGGACTTTAGAACGTCGCCTTTGAGGTCGCCGCCTTTGTTCGCTGCTGAGCGGTTGGACATAAGGTGGACGACGAAGTTGTGGGCATCCGGTGCCACGAGGCCGGAGAAAGGGGCGGAAAAGTAGTATGGGTTGTTCTCAATGGAGTATTGTGCGGTATAGTATGCTTGAGCTGCGGCTTTATCGTGAGTAAGACCGTCTTCACCGATCGCATTATAGAGACGAGTGAATCGGTGGTCTTCGAAAAAGCCCACGAACCCATCGTGCATATATGCATCGCCCTGTGCGTGAAGGTTAGCTAAAGATCGTTAGCATACAAATACATGCCAGGTACATACTCTGACAATCGATGCGTCTCCTTCGTATCGGTTGTGTGTGCCAGCAATACCAGTTGGCTGGCCCAGAAGTCCTAGAGTGCCGCCATATCCCCCGCCAATAGACCAGGTTCCTGCGATTGGGTCGCCAGAGATGGCGATAGAGATGACTGCCAAAGCCAATGCAAGCTCTGGAGACATGCTGTAGGCGGCTCCAAGGCCGTCAATCGCTAGGAGATGTGTTAGAGCTCTGCTCGACTGCTGAGAGTTTCCAAGATGGAGACCTACTTTGCTGAATATTTGTGACACCGCTTCGTGGAAGGAACCCGTGGTTAGCTGCTGCGTTGAGGCCTGGACATTGTCCACGTAGGTCGTTCGGCCCAGGCGCTTGCCACTCATGTCCACTACCAGGCTGAACATTGACAAGCTGATCTTCAGCGTCGAAGACTGTGCATTTTCCGTGGGAGCCACAGTTGTCTCGGGTAGTCGTGAACTTTGGTGGCGGCACTGTTGGGTATACAACTCGCTTCTCGAGCTTGCCTTCCATCAACGCTGGAAATGCTGTAGCCAACGGCAGCGCCGCGGCGAGATATTGTAAAGTATTGCGCATATTGATGTGCTTCTGAAGAGAGTACGCAAGGCTGATCGCTTTTGAGAGACAAGCAACTCTACGAAGTGTCACTCACCTCTCAGGAATATATGAGAGCATCTGCTGCCTTATTGTCCTTCAGCGGCAAAGGCCATATGGGGAACGGTAAATCAGAATAGTCCCATTTGACCCCAGGTGATCTACAGAGGCTTGAGTAAGGTTAAAGTGTAGCTTGTGAATGTGCGGGCGCACATTGCGGAGTTGCTGTATTTGGTGGCTGACTCTAGCTTGTTTTGGTGCATGACTTGGGCGATCGTATACAGTAGCATGTCTGATTCTCCGTGAAGATTGCGAACTTAGTAACAAGCCAGATTTGATTCGATACAATCAAGTCTTGGCTCCGGTACTGTCAGAAGTAGTGTTGCATTCTGCGCAAAGCGTGGCGTCGAAGTACTGTACATCTGACCCATCTGGCATTGCCGTTTGGAGGCCTCTGTGAGGAATATCTCCAGTGGCAAAGCCACCATACTAAGCATCGCAGTACTCAGGTTGGGGGATGGTCAGGTCGCGCGACTCGTTCTTCGATCCCTTTCGTGGCTGTCGGATGTGACTCTCGGTTGTCAGAACAGCTCCATCTGCCAGAGCTTCTGTCATTGCAATGTATCGGCTCCCATCTTGTTCGGCACAAATTCCTTGAATTTCCATTAAGTCGGCAGAAGATGTGGTGTAGACATGAGGATCGTTTCAGCAAGCAGAATCGAAGTGCAGCCGCTGACAGCGTCGCTCAGAGCAAGCAAGACAATCTTGGAATACAGCAAGATCTGGTACTGATTCCCATAGAGTTTTCTCTCAGACGAGCTCATTGCTCTTCTCCTTCGCTTCCACGAAAGCTTCGTAGAAAGTCTGAACGTCGGAAGCACCCTCGATAACCTTGCCATTGATCTCGAAGGTCGGTACCGCTTTAATGCCTCTTTCTCTTGCTCGCGCATCAAGCCTATCAACATCGCCTGCATGTCGACCCTCAATCAGTACGTCGCGTGGGCTGCTGCCATCCATGTCGACTGCTGTCGCACAGCCAATGAGAAAGTCATCAGAGGTGATGTCATTCTCCGATTCAAACCATCCTTGATATATTCGCTCCACAAATATGCGCTGTGCATCTACTCCTAATTTGTCTCCAACGTGATGGAGCACCTGGTGCGCCTTGCGTGTGCTTCCGATCTTGCTCTTGAATTGAAAGACGATCCCGTGCTGGAAGCCGATCTTCTGAACCCGCTTCAAGACATCTTCGGTATGTTGCTCCCCAAAAGCGCTCACGAGTCTCTCCCCGAGCGGTACACCTTCCTCGGGTAGGCCTCGATCTCGGTAAAACGAATGGAAGTGGATGTTGAGCGTATCTGCTGACGCGCCGGGGTATGCCTTCTGGAAGATCTCGATGGCCTGGAAGAGCGTGCGATGACCGATGTAGGACCATGCGCATATGAAGTCGAAGTACACTGTTACGTCAATGACGGTCATTTCGAAGCAGTTAGAAGTGTACATGGGAGTGCGAACTGATTGTTACTTGACCATGATGGCTGCCTGAATGTAGTGGCCGTGTAATCGCGCGGTCCGTATTATGAAACAATCTACCTTTGAAGCATAGGAAACGGCGAGAGCCAATCTGGCTCGAGATCTCTGGAGGAGCCGTGCAGCATAGGAGTGGTCTGCTTCTCGCGTAGAGAACAATTCAATGATCAGCTTTGCAAAGTCGAGGTGGAAGTCATGAGCTTGGCGATGGATGAATATTTAGCCGCCACGTAAGTCCTCCTGAGGCCCTCGTTGGCCACAATCGAGATTGACGACGAGGAACGACAATGAGGTTTTTTCTTTGCAGGACAGAGGAGCTAGATGGGCAGATCGCTTGAAGCGAAGCGAAGCTCATACAACCCCGGCACGTTCTGCGCGCCCCAGAGGCGCAGCTGGCAAGGATGACAACGGACCTCACCGGCCAGAATACTTTCACAGCCTCACGATCGATTCATCTTGTTGTCAATCGGCGTGTCCAGCATGGTTTGGCATGCCGCTCTTCCACCAAGCAATATATACTCCAATAGTCGCACTCGGTGCTCAATGGAGGTGGAAATATGCATCTACTGAATGCCACCACGCTCCAACTGGAGACCTTCTTGGACGATGCCAGACGCCCACCTTACGCTATTCTTTCCCATGTCTGGGGCGACGAAGAAGTCCTCTATCAGGACCTCAGGCACTCTTCTCAAGATGCTTATACTGGCAGAAGAGGCTTTTCGAAGGTGCGCTGTACTTGCAGTCAGGCTCTCCAAGACAGTCTGGGCTACGTATGGATCGATTCCTGTTGCATCGATAAGACCAGCTCAGCCGAACTTTCAGAGGCCATTAATTCAATGTTCGCTTGGTATCGCGATGCATCGATTTGCTACGCATACCTCGAGGACGTTCCTTTCCTTCGGGTTGACTTAGAATTACTTAATGGACCTCAGCTCCTTCCTGCCACGATCATGTCTTTGCCGGAGGCTCATCTTACTCAGCGCTGCAAGGCATTGGTAAGAAGTCGTTGGTTTAAGAGAGGTTGGACACTACAGGAACTGCTTGCACCTCGCAGAATTGTCTTCTTCTCTCAAAGGTGGGATGCCATTGGAATTCTGCAAGAGCCACAATTGAAGCGTCCGGACCATGAAACACCGTGGGACCTTCCGCCGTGGTACGAACATGTTACCGACAGCGAAATCTCGATCGACGAGTGGAATTTAGCCGCTCTTATCTCACATGCTACGCGCATACCAGTAAGCGTTGTCGCCAAACGTGACGACTTCCGCAATAGTAGTATAGCCAAGAGAATGTCCTGGGCCACTACTCGGCAGACGACACGTGTGGAAGACGAGGCCTATAGTATGCTGGGAATATTCAACGTCAACATGCCATTACTTTACGGAGAAGGCCGAAAATCATTTCAACGACTTCAGAGGGAAATCGCTCAAGGTTCCGACGACCACACGCTTTTCGCGTGGCAACGAGGCCCACCTCATTACGCAGGGCCTCACCTCTCCCGCGACTGTTTGATATTTGCTCCAAGTCTTGAGTGTTTCTCCAATTGTCACTATCTCAGCCAGAAGGTCCGCAAAAGGAATGTAAGGAAGCCTGATATGTCATGCCACATAACACCCGTGGGTTTGAAGATCACATTGCCTTTGCACGACAAACGCGGCTATTTTGCTCACCCGGACGATTGTGGCACACTTGCTGTGCTACAATGCTTTGATGAGCGACAACCTGATTATTCAGTGGTTCTTGTACTGGAACCAGCTGCAGGCGGGCAAAACCACTTCAGAATTAACCGACACAATCATTTTAGAGCCGTACCTGAGTGGCGACTCTCTCTTCGCCAACTCCAGCTTATTGAAAAGTCTCCAGATGGTGAGACCAGCGGCGGCCGCGTTCCGAACAGACTGTATTTACAGCTGGATACGGGCCTTCGAGTGATTCATGTCTTTCCAGCTTGTGCATGGGACATCCGCTCGTTGAGCTGTACGACAAGGCTCAAGGAGTGTCGCATCATAATCCTCCGATACGCTCCCGCCGTCGCATCGACTGAGGCCTTGAATGAAGAGGAACATGATATCTACGTTGCAGTGCAGCCCTCCAATGGGGTCAGAGAGTTTGTTCTGAAGACCGGACATTATCGTGGAGAGACTTTTGAAGACTTGTGCCGTGCGACCAGACTTTCCGGCGGTCACAAGTCTTTGCTAACATGCGCTGTCAACGACGGCACATATCTTGGTCTCAGGCTTCGCGCTAAAGGCGCGACCGAGCCGGTGAAACTGGCAGTTGCTGTGGCACATGGCGATCCGGAACTTGCACAGGTAGAGGAAAACTTGCGTACGATGTGGGAGCTTGGTAGGTTGTTCTGTAGCCGTGACATGATCTTCGCAGGATGCGCAGGATGCATGAAAGCGTTATTTGTGCTCACTGGTGGATCTTCACGTCGGCGATATGATCGTGGAGTGGTGTACGCATCAGGTCTACCCAGGGTGCTCCATGAGAACGGACTAGGGGGTCCTTGCCTAGTCCAGGCAGACGAGATCGAAACGCCAAATGAGCACGTAGACTTTGTTGAAATTCCCGCGAAGCTCAAAGATGTTTTTTGGCTGTGGTAGATTACAGGCAACTTATCTACCAGCCACTTTGGCTTTGGTTTGCCGATGACTGGGTCCAGCACCATTGTCTAGCTGGCCTCTTTCGGCGGGTCACCCTTCCTCACGATATCTTTCGTGGCATCAAGACCCTTGCTAGTCACATATAAGAAGTATGGCTCCTTGAAATTGTCGACATGATTGAAGAACCTGGAGAACTCATTCTTCTCTTCCTCTTCCCGGAAAATGCGCTGATAGATCTCTCGCTCCTTGAAGGCTTCGAGCTCGGTCTCATATTTGCTGAAGTCGAGCTTGGGACGGTCGTGCTTGTCTGCTTGAAAATTGTTGTAGGAGTCAAATACTGGTCGTTCGAGAAGTAAACCCAGGCCGGGTACCTTGGGAATGCTGTACCTCGCAGCAGTGAACGACTTTTCCATGGTTTCGAGATTACCGCCGGAGCGAACGAGGAGTGTCACCATGCCGACCATCTTGCGGATCTGGTGCATCATGAAGCTTTGGCCATGGACCTTCAAGCTAAGCCACTCTGTCTTCTCTTCTTCTGGTCCATCGCCAATTAGGATTGGCTTGGAGTTTGCAACGAAAGACTTGATATGTCTCTTGACGCTCGGATCTTTGAATGTCTTCTGGATAGTGTAGTTGTGATAGTTCCTGGTTCCGACATATTTGTTAAGCGCGTTCTGGATACGCTCAACACGTTGAGGTGGAATTCGGTACCGTCGCTTTGCTGCTACGTAAGCATTGCGCAGAAGCTTTGTGGCGGCTCGCAAGCGGAGTACGCGATCAGTCTCAGGATCATCTGACTGCCCTGTAGATATTTCGCCAGCGGACGGCTTGGCATCAGACGTTTCCTTCTTCACGGACAGCACCGAGTCCACCATCGCAGCGCTATCATCATCTCCTGCAACAGATGCAGGCTCATTGATGATTATGGCCGCATCTTCGGTGGTCTCTTCTGTGGCTTCACCTTCTTGCGGCTCATCCTTCGTCTTCACTGACTTACCCTGTTTCACCGGTGCGTCGATGTCTGCCTCGTCCTTAGTGGTCTTCGCACTAGCTTCTTCTTCGCCCTGAAGAGCCTTGACCACATCGAATCGCAGGTCCTCATCGATGGTCTCCAGAATCGCTTTGATGTCCTTGTCGTCAACATTCTCCCAGAAACCCTTCACCTCTGCCTGCCGGCTTTCATATCCTTCTCGATCACCAGCCTCGTCCGCAGCTTGCTCCAATTGCTTAGCAAGCCAGCTGCTCGGATGTGGTGGCAGAAAAGCGTATGAAGGGATCAGATATTCGTACCATCTGCTGTCACATGCTTGGTAGCATGAGAAGCTGCCAATGGTCCTTTCAATTCCCCACACTCTGATTTGTGGACTGAGCTCAGCATTGATCTTCTCCACAATATCGTCGTCCTCCACAATCAGCTTCAGGCTGACCATGTTACCTGCGGCGTGGACACCCTTGTCTGTTCTCGCACATCTGACCAAACCAGTCTTCTTGGGATCTTCGGCATTGGCTTTACTGATTGCGCCTGCTTTGATGAAAGCATGGAAGAGATCACCTTCGATGGTTTTCTCCGTCCCAGAGATCTGCATGCCCTTGTATCCAGTGCCTGAATATCCGATGAGTACTGCGACTTTTCGCTTTGGTCGTCGCTCTTCTGCATCGATTTCATCCTTGGAGAATTCTATACCTTGGCCTTGCGCGCCGTCTCGTAATCGCTTCTCCTGAGCTTCTGCATTTCGTGCACGCTTGTCTGGGTTGCTCGCACTTGTGTCAGAGTCAGTTCTCAATTTGCATCGTTTATCACTTTGGAAGGTACGCACAAATACTCTGCTCGTCCCATATCGCCCTTCTTATGCCTCTTATTGTCGTTACGTCCTCCGCCTCGTGATCCATGCTGTAAGCTCTTATCTTGCCAATTGCCTTTTCGCTTGCGACTGTTCTCGCCATCATGTCTCGACCGGCGATCGTCTCTGGAGCGGTCGTTATTCTTGTCGCCTGACTTGCTGGAAGATGAAGCCTCCGGCCTCGCAGCAGCCTCGACATTCTTGTTAGCATCTTCGAGAATCGCCGCGGAGTGCTCCATAGTTGCATTGGCTGCAGACAGCGATTCTCAAAAGAATGTAAGTCGGCCAAGTGAAGCCGTCGAAGCTCGAAGCTCTCCATTTTTGCATATGCAGAGCCTCACTTCGAATTCGGATCCCGGCAAGACGGGAGCGGGTAGATCGCAGATCACTTTGTGGGGGCGAACAAAGCGCTTGTGAAGTGAGCTCCGTTTCTGATTCTCAGTCAGACTTGCTCACTCAACACCGCTTCACTGCGTGTGTCCAACTTGCGCACTCGACATATTCTCTTAAGCCACTCAATCTCTTCGCCGAATGCACCGTTTGTCAACCACTGCGCAGGACTGAGTGCGCTGTCTTACGCCTTAGCCGCGACTCGCCTCGACCTTTGCGCGCACATATAGTTCATAGACATCGATCATGGCGGACCTCGCGCAGTCCCTCATTCGCACCGTCGCGCGCGGCTTCTACCAGACCGACCATATCCTCGTCATTGATGCGCTCACGCGACATTCGACGCTGCAGGACAGCGACCTGGCGCTCGTGCTAGGCATCCAGGTCAAGCCACTGCGAAAGACTTGCGGCCGCCTGAAGGAGGACGGCCTTATCAGCGTGCAGAGTCGAGCGGAGCGTCGCACAGATGGTAGCAGCAGCTTCTATGGAGGCGCGCCGCAGCAGGGGAAAGAGCGTCTCACAAATCGGGACTGGTACTACATCAACTACCACCGCGCTATAGACAGCATCAAGTACCGCATGCACAAGCTCAGCAAGCATATCGAAAGCCAAGGTGCGCCAACGACGGAAAAGAAGGATCTGAAATGCCTGACTCCGAACTGCGGCGGCTCATACACCGAGCTCGAGGTCATGGACCTTCAAGATTTCATGACCGGGGAATTCCCCTGCCCACGGTGTAAGCACATTCTCCAACCTGTTGAGCCAGAAGAGCGTGCAAATGAGAACGAGAATATGAAGCGCCTGAACGTGGAGCTGGAGAAGTTGCTCAGCCTCATGCAGAAGATTGATGCCGCCAACGTGCCCGAGAATGACTTCGAAACTGCCCTCGCCAACCAGAAGCCAATTCACCGATCCGATGCAAACCCTGGTGCTAGGACTGAGATTGTCGACCAACCGAACAGAAATCTGCAGAGTGTCAAGGGTCTCGCGGTCCAGCCAGAAAAGATTGCCGTGCAGATGCAGGACGATGAGGACGTCAAGCGTGAAAATGCTGCAGCAGAAGCTCGTGCTCGGAAGGAGAAAGAGGCGAAGCAAAATGCGCTGCCAGAATGGATCTCCAAATCCACTATCGATGGTTCTACCACCGCAGTTGGCGCGAAGGAAGAGAAGCAGCGCGCAGAACGTGACGCCAACTCAGCTGTGTTCAAAGACGAGGATACCGAGGAGAAGAAGGTCGTTGGGGCGGACAAGGACATCATGGATCAGTACTGGGAAGAGCTCAAGAAGCAGCAAGCTGAGGAGGCACAGCAGAACAAGGAAGAGGATGAAGAGGACGACGACGACGATGAAGATGAGTTCGAAGATGTCGACGTGTCTGGTGGTGGTAATACCCCAGCAAATGGTGCAGCCAATGGCACTGCGGCGACTTCCGGCATGAACACGCCTATGAACGTGGAGAGTAGCAATGCTACAGACGATGAGCGCGATGCAAAGAGAGTCAAGGTCGAGCCTTCGTCTCTGTCGAATGGTAGACCTGCAGAAGACACGCCTGCTGCGTCAGATGCGGATGACGACGAGATGGAGTTTGAAGACGTTGGTGCTTAAGCGCAGAAATCGTCTAGCGGGCCTTTACGCACCTTTAGATGTGTCGTTTATCGCATCATTTGAACATTAGCGAGGCGTTTGGGATGGTCATTGTTGCCATAGCATTAAAGCTCGGGAAAGCGATTGTACCATACTTAGCAGCTTTGTGTAAAAGCTAGAAAGCATTCGAAACAGATCCATTGCTTCGAGTCTCGCCCGCCTATCCACAATTCTCAAACTATTTGCCATTCCAATGCTACACTAATCCCGTGTGCTCGTATCTCGAGACGACACCAAAGAAGCATGCACCTGCCGGATATGCATGACAGTGGCTTCGCGGAACTGACTCAAGATCCTAACGCCACGAGATACATGTCGCGCATGTCAAGCGGACTCCACTCCTTTCATACCCTGTCCTTGACCTATATTTCACATGCCAAATTCCTCCCGCGGACTCCACTCCTGAGTTTCACAACACACCAAGATTTCAATATCTACCGAGGCTTCAGATACCGTCCCTGCTTCATCTCTTCCCTTAGACTATCTGCCTGAGACGGGAGAGGCGCTCGTTTCCTGATACTCCCTCCTGCACCATTAGGTGGTGTAGCACCAAAACCTGGTAAGCCGCCTGGAGGTGGCGGAAAGCCAGGTGGATAACCCTGCGGTGGAGGCGGAAATCCTGGTGGAGGGAAGCCTGGTGGCATGGGAGGTGCCTGGCCATTTCTAAGGGCTTGTTGTAAAGCATCGATGTCCATGCCAGGCGGAGGAGGGGGAAGACCATTGAAGTTTGGTTGAGGAGCGTTGAACATATCGTTGCCTGGTGCTGGATTCGGTGGCGGGATTCCAGCTCCCAAACCGGGAAGACCACCGAGACCTGGCAGGCCGGGGAGGAAGGAACCTTTGTTTGGCATTCTTTGGTCTTCGATTCCGTCTGCGTCGTCTTGTTCCTCTTCTTCTTCCTCTCGTGCTTGGCGTTCGAATTTCTTGCTCCATGTGCCTTTCTCTTCTGCGGCAGCTTGACCAATGTGCCACTTATCGTATTGGAAGCTGCCCTCGCCTGGTCGAGGACGGGTCCAGAAGCGAGTGGCGCGATCGTTGGAGCCTGATGCGAGGATGTGGCCCATCGGGTGCCAGGCCATGCTCCAGATGTTGAATTCGTGGGCGAAGGCGATTTTATGCGCTGGATAGATGGTTTGTGCTGGGGCATCTGCTGGATTGGGAGTGTCGTACGGAGAGACTGAAAGAGGTGTGCCAGGAGGAGGATGTTGTTCATCCAGGAGGAAATGACACATTGCACCATCAGCAGCGCCAGTCGTCAGAAGGTTGGAGTGGAACGGATGCCAGACCAGGGAGTTAACCTCTCTTTCATGTCCCTTAAGCAGGAAGACGTCTCGCATCATGTGGAGATCGAAAATTCGTACTGTCTGGTCTCGAGCACATGAGGCAAGAAGAGTGCCTCTACTTGGCTCGAACTTCGTCATGTTGACTGTGTTCTTATGGCCGTGCAACGTAGTTAGACATCGCCCTGATCGTGGGTCCCACAGCTTGATTTGGTGATCTTTGGACCCAGAAACCAGTAGTCCTTTGCTCGGATGCCAATCTACACATTTTGCATCCCACTGGTGACCTAGAAGCGTCGATTCTTCCTGACTGCTGGCAAAATCCCAGATCTTTAAGCTTGCGTCATCCGAAGCTGTCACGAACTTTGAGTCGTTCGGCGAAAAGGCGAGATCTCTGACAGCATCGCCATGGGCATCAAATTCTGTGACTGGGTTGAAATTGCTCTGGTAATACTTGACACCTCCAAGCTGATCGGCCGAAATGAGCCACTCATCGCTATGAGAATAGACAGCCGCTCGGATGGGATCTGCATGTGCCTGAAAGATAGTTTCAAAGTTGAAGCCTGTGCCATTCCACAGCGTCAACTCGCCACTCGTGTTTCCTGTTACCAGTCGGCGTCCGTCTGGCGTCCATGTCACGACATTTACGGGCGCCCGATGTTTGTTGAATGAGGAGTGGAGATGCTTTGCGGGTATTGTGTCGACTGCTTTTCCTCTCCGTGCTGCAGGAGGAAGCATAGAAGTCGTCCAGCTTAATGTAGGTCTTTCAGCTTCAAATCCTCTTATGGAGCTTGTCTTTGCTCTTCTATCGAGCATCCAATGCACATAAGTATTTCCAATGTCCGTGGCATTGCCTGTTTGAAAGTCTATGTCAGTGTATTGCTCCCAACGCGTGGTATAGTTGGGTTGTGGTTTGGATTTCGGCATATTGGTGCGTAATTGGTACAAGAAGAGAAGCCTTCGAGGTCATGTAATGCGGGACCACGTTTCTTTGTGAAGTTGGACATTGCATTCCGCAGCTATCGATAGATGCTAAAAATGACAAAGACTGCTCCGCAAGCTTAGATACTCACGTCGACTGGGTCGCCCACGAGGCCGTGGTTGCTCAAAGCCGCCATGATCGCCGTGATCCATGGCGGCTAAGTTGGCAGTACAACTATCTCAATTGCCTTCTCAATCGGCCGCTGTCCAGAAAGTCGCGTAATCCTTAAAACCCCTGCGGCGGACGAAGATGTGTGATTGTTGATGCGCTGGCGTGCGTTACGCGGGCTGCTGCGCAAGACAGTCGGATGACCTGGAGTTGTAAGAGGTGTGATGTAGATGAAAAAGAATGAACTATCGTGGGCAACGATGAAGAATCCAGCTTCGCGTGCGCAGTGCAGCCAAAGTGAAGTTGATGGGAAGACTTCGGCTAAATTCCCAAACGAGAATAGCGCGCTTTCACATCCAAGTCGCGTTTGGCCTTCACTTCCTTCTTACACATTTGCATGAACACTTTGTCAGGCAATCGCACGCGTCTTTTGACTACCAACAGGAGAGCTTCTTGAGAAGATGTGATTCTGAAAGGCTCGTGAGGCCTGTGACGGCTAGCGAGCATGTACAAAGACAGCACATACAACCTCGCGGACGACAGATGACACAAGAGCAGCTTGACATACGACCTGATATACGACTCAAGACTCCACTACTTCAAGAAGCTACCATTAGTTTTAGCAAGGATGTCATCGTAATACGGCTGAAACGCTAGCCATCCCTTCTCTGGAGTGCCGACTTGCGAATAGCTGTATCTGGCCTCTTCATCCGGAATATACGTCTTCTGGTGGCCACTACCTCGTTCGACAGCATCACAGAGTAGCTGCGCATGGCAAGTCTTGTCTAAACTAATGAACCAGAATGCTGCAGCATCAACGGTCTCGCCCACCTGACCTGTATGAGCGGGATGACACTGAGACTTTTCGCGAGCAACTTACTGTTAACAGACCGTGATTCTGTAAGATGATGGCTTTGCCGTCTCCCAGATGCGATGCAATCCTCCGGCCTTCTTCCCGATCAAGTACCACACCTCCAAACTGAGGATATACAGCATGGTTCTTGTAGAATCGAAGACTGTCTTGGGTGATCATATCGAGCTCCCGGCCGAATACTGAAAACGCTTTGCCATAAACACTATGCGCGTGGCAAGCAGCATGAACGTTCGGCCTGGCTTTGTGAATCTCACTGTGAATGGCGAACGCGGCGGCGTTTATAGGCTGGTCACCAATCACGACTTCGGCATCCTCGTTGACCAATATCAAGTCGGACACGGATATCTGCGAAAAGTGCATCGACAGTGGATTCAGCCCTTTATCCGGTCAGCTCTATCACAATACCTCATTTCCCACACTCACAGAAGTGGTCCGTAAGAATCGGATCGCGAACCGAGATGTGTCCAGCAACACCTTCATCGAAACCTCTCTCCGCAAAAATACGATAAGCGGCCGCGAGATGCTGCTTCCTGTACAATCTCTCTTCTTCTAGCGAGTCGAACTTTGGATAGCTCCGGATCTTGAGTGGCCTGCCATCTTTTGTTCTCCCAAGAGCACCTACGTTCGCATTGCTCTTGGTTTCCGATACAAGAGTGTTAGCGATTGGTGCCATGATTGCTTAATTAGTATGCCCTTCTATGAAACAGCAGTCACGGACAGTATGTCGAGATGAACGAGTGAGAATAATCGCAGTAAGTCTTATTGTGGCTCCCGACACCGGCTAAGTGGCAAGGTTCCAATCACTGCCCCGCATTGCGATACAGGTGTACGTCGAGACGTGCGAGCAGAGATGATGCCGTGGGCCGAACACATGTCAATGTCCGCTTCGAAGGATGCGACATGCAAGAAGTGTGCGGATTTGACACGGAAAAGTCGATTGATGCGCTGCTGGGGCCGGGATTGACCTCAGAAATAATACAAAGCTGTTGCAGAACAGGATTGTGTGCTTCAGACAAACATGGTTCATCAGCATCAGGCAGTCCTTTCAACACCTCGAGCAAGTGCTTTTGATTGCTGCGCAGGTACGCCTGTTGCTAACGTTTGATGAACGCCAGAATGAGTCTCAACACAGCGAACGACTGAGCGCGGATATTCAATCAAGAACTTGTCTTGGGCCGGCTGGCCTCGAATTCTCCTTGTCATCACTCAAAACCTCTCGCTAGGAACAGCATCTCGCCTGAGACATTCCGTGTTAATAATATGTAAACCCGTTGGCTTGCACGTCAGTAACTGCAGCGGCGGTCGAAAACATGAGATCCGACGAAACAGGCAAGCACTGTGCGTGTTCTTGATTCCAACTCAATTTCCGACTGCACTCTTCTATATGAGCCTCTCATGTGCTTATCTGGGCAGATTGCTGCCATTGGTGGTAGCCTCGCACTCATACATATATCATCTGGGCTGTCCGATGAAAGACTCGCCAGCGAGGCTTATCAGAGTTACCGCTGAAACACTCTCAGCGGCGTGCTGTCGCTTGATCTTATATTTCTACGCAATGAGTCTTCCGTACATTTGCAGGGATCTTACCATATCTATGGAATGCGGATGCTAAAGTTTGCATCTGAGGATGGGTGCTTCGAAAGAGTACCAGCATCTTGGCCATCCCGGTGATCGCCAAGCCACGTGTGATTTCGACCCATGGAAGTCAACAGAGTTCGTGTGCACCGAGTAGCGGTACCATACGTTTGCTGCTTGGAACACAATTCTCCTGCCGGCTGGCTACAGCACCGCTGCCAAGGCACAATCGCCAGATCATGTCGCCGCGGCAGACCATTAGCGCAAGCACAGTCGTGTTGAGGTTGCCACGTACCTACAGCGGTCGTAAACTCAAGGTATGTTTCCCAAAGCCAAAGCCAAGACGACGGCCTCCATGGAGATAATGACACTTGCCGCTGTGGATCGTAAGCTTCTGGCCTCATGCTTATCACAGATAGCTGAGTCCCCTTCGAAAGCAAGGTTTCGCACTGCTGTCCAAGGCCAGGTCGCAGAAAAGGTGTGAGGCCTGGTGCGCACGGCACAACGCCGTGTAGTTCTGCATTGTCCGGCACGCGGCACCCTTGCATTACGAGCAGTATTATGCGTGCACCGCACCGGGTGTTTATAGCGTCATGGTGAAGCATGGTAGCTTTACTGTCTACCCGAATCATTACGGCTTCGAATGCCATCTGGTACCATGCTGAGACCCGAGAAGAAATGCCATGCCGACACAACATCCTAAACCTAGCCATTCAATCAGGCAGCTCGAGGGGTGCGGCATCATGAGAACGCTCTAAAGCACGCCGCAAAGTGAAAAAGAGACTGGAATGTGTTTTAGTGGTACCAAACCCAGAAGGAAAGCGCAGTTCCAAATAGGGAAGATCGAGCGCCTCCAAACGCACCGAAATGGAATTGGCTTTCGGCACCTTCCCTTGCAAGGGCGTTGAGCCGCCGCGTCACGACCTAACGTTGTGCTTGAACATACTCGTTAACCTCATCACCACAATGAACTAACGTTGTGCAGCTTGGAGCGGGAGAGATCTCTGATACCACTCGGTGGGCTCTCCGCTGGGACATGACATGGTCGACAGGAGAATGTCGAACGCGGAAGCTGCTCACACTCAGTATTCCCGAGCTGCGGGCGGCCGCGTCCAAAACACTCATACTGGAGCGTCTTCCTGGTCAAGGAATCCGCTTGCTGAGACCGAGAATGCGCTATGTTTGGGTTCCGCCTCCTGCGGCTTGAGGCCTCGATTGCGTGCCAGTAACAGACTATCGCTGACTCTGCGTCATGTAGGCTACATGGCTTCTACTTTAGGCGATTTTGACTTCGGACCTTCACGTCCTTGCAGGAGATCGGAATAACGTTAATTGTGCTCGAGCCCTCAGGAACAGGTCGTGGCATGGGACCGATCTCAAAGCTAAATGACAGTATCTTCATGGTCTCATCGCGTGGAAGGGATCAAGTAGCTTGCCCTCCCTGAAGAGCCCTTCTCGCGCAGCTCTCAGCAGATTCTCCCTTACTCATTGTACTTGGAACAAAAAGTACTGATTACGTTCATACTCATAGGAAGTCCTCTTGAGTATCAATTACCACCTCAATTCACCATCGACTTGCTTTGCAAAGCAGCTCTCCGAGTGGCTACACAACCATGGCTATCTTCTCACGGAAGGCCAAAGCGAAGAAAGATGAAGAGAAAAAGCCTGAAGCTCCAACCAATGCGGAAAAGGCTACGCCAGCAAAGAAGTTCGTTCCAAGGCATGCGCGTGCCGATTCCACAGGTCAAGTCGGAAGCATGGACAATAGCCAACAGATTGCATCTGCCAACCGCAGGCGGGCTGCAAAGTCGACGTTTGATAGCACATTGGGCAACGCATCCTACGCCCAGGATATAGCCCAGAGCATGGCACACGGGGTTCCATCGCCCACATATCCAGGCGCTGGACAACAGAGGCTCAATCATATGCAACGAGGCCAGAGCGAAGAAGCATTCTTTGCCAACAGGGATGGCGTGCCAATGCCGACCCCTTCCATGCAGAGCACTCTGGCGGGCAGAAGTCGAGTGAGCCGAAGTAGCAGTGACTACTTCAGGCATTCTGGGGCACCACATTCGATTGACACCAACGTTGGTCAAGACAAACGACCCATAACGAGCACAGGCTTTGGATACTCGAATTACTCCTCAGACTCTGGTTATGAATCTGCTGGACCTCAATCAGCAATACACTCTCGTGCCCCCAGCGAGCATGGTCTTCAAGATTACAGCAAGAGCTACCTGTCGCGAAGCAGTTCGGGATTTCTTCTACCCGAGCTCAAGTTGGGCGACGTGCCAATGACTGAGCAAATGGAGTCAAACAAGTCTGTCGAAGGGGTACTCAAGCACAACGGTAGTGTCTCACCACTGGACCTCGCTTCTGACTCGAGGTCCATTAAGTCTACACGATCGACGACATCTGTGAGCAAGAGGACACGCTTCGAGGACGACCCCGACCCGATGCCACCACTTGATCAACTAGAGGCCATTCGAAATTCTTCTAGCTCCACCGCGCCGCTACCCGAGCTCGAAAATGCTCCCTCCGTCCCAGAGCGAGCACCGGCTCGCGCACTTTCGCTGGTTGAGCACCAACCTCCTCTGACAATTTTGGAGGGCTTGAAGGTCAACAAAAAGGGCAAAATTCTCGATGAGGAGGGCGATCCCATCGGAGAGCTTGTTGAAGGTGATCTTCTAGATTGCGTGCGCCAGAAAGTGAATGGCGCCGGCGAGGTCCTGGACGAATATGATCGGGTTGTTGGTACTGTCCGCACCGTTGCTAGAGTCCCTGCTCCAGCATTGTCGCGCCCAGCCCCTCAAACTCAAGCCCGCGAAGAGGTCTCCACTGCTGCTGCAGTACAATGTACGCGGCCACAAGCACCGCACGTCGAAATGCAATCTGCAGCTCCGACACTTCCGATCGTGGCGCCATCTGAGCCTACATCACAACAAACAGAAGCTGAAACGCACCCGCGCGAGGAAATCCCGGAAGTGCAGAGCACTGAGCAGATCCAGCCATCGCTGCCTCGGGTTGAACCTCAAGTGCAAGCTCATGAAGCCGTCGTAGCCCTTCCAGCGTTCGAGCCAATTCAGGACATCACGACTGCGATAAGTTCTGCAGCAGTACAGGACACTGCGCCACAGAGTAACATCGAACCGACCAGTTCAAATGAGATGGTGCACCCAGCCGACCACAGTCCCAAGGTGGTCACATTGAACCCGGTGGCTCTTATCCACGAGCCCACGTTTGCGGATACAAGACCCGCCAGTCGCTCTCAGGAGGCTTTGGCCACCGAACAACCACACTTCGCACGTTCAGGAGATCCCACGACTATTGAGGTAACTCCGTTCGCTCGTACTTCTAATCCTAAGGCCATCGAAGTCACGCCGTATAATCCACTTGCTCGAACCGCGGCAGCGCCTCGCCATTCGCCTCGCTTCCACGCACGAGATTTCGCTACAGAAATGCAGACTCCGCCGGAGCCTACGAGGCGAAGCATTGTTCCAAGATCTGCAAGCGAGCGCAGCCTTTCGGAGCTTTCCAAGCCTTTCGCCCGTCCGACGATGAGCTCTGTGCCCGAGCACAATGTGCCTGATGATGACATTTCCCCCGTCATTCCAGCTGGTGCCTTTTCTTACAAAGGCGATATCGACAGTACAGTTCCTGACTCTCGAAAGCGGTCAAACTCGCCGCCTTCAGCAATGCGTCCAAGTGCGATGGCAAATGTCAGACGTGTGACAACGCAGTATGCTGGTCAGTCTGTCAAGCATCCTGCGTTCTCTGCATTGAAGAAGAACGACAGCTATGGTTTCGGTAAGCACTGCACGATTCTAAGACACCATGAATTCTTTGGCTGACTCTGGTTGGTATTCAGATATGAGCACAAGCGGTAGTGAGACCGGCACAGACCCGTCCTCTTCTGATGATGGGTATCCGCCCATGATGATGGCGGGGCACTCGCGATCAGCTTCGCTGCGCACAACGGGCACTGCGTCGACTTCCAAACCCCGAACATATTTCACGCATGGCGGCAAAGTCACCGTCGACGCCAACGACATTACACCCAAACCATCAATGGACATCAAACCTGAAGCTCCAGCTGCTCCAGCCGAGGAAAAGAAGGGTGACAAGAAAAAGAGTAGGATGAGCCTAGGCTTCGGGCGGAAGACCAAGGCTGCGTGAGGCCTCACTGCATCTCGTTTGTGTGTCTGAATACTTTCGTTGATAGCGTTCGTAGCGCTGGCAGCAGGCAGGCTGTAATTCGTGCCTGACGATCTTGGAGGTTTTGATGGTTGGCATTATATACCCATATTTCTAACAATTCATCAATCTACGAGCTCTGGATTGCATGACCAGCCATGACACTCCTTCGCTGTCTCGCTGAGGTGATTAATTTGCTCACTTGACAGCAGCTTTGTGCTACAGCTTTGAAGAGAGCACACCTACCTACCCACCTCCTCCAGACAAGGGCAACACGTGGTGGCCTTGCGCGAACGCATGCGTCCCACGCAGACACGGTTCATGTTTAGAGCTCTCGATAGCTTCCAATGCTTGTGGCTGCTCGGAGAAGGCCGGTCGATCAAAGTACCTGCGCCTTCAGCCTTGGTGATGATGCAGGTGACAGCCTTCACCGTCGAGGTCTGTGATATTCTACTGCAGCCTTGATCACAGATCGCGGCAGAGATGGTTCGGAAGACTGACCGAATTTGCAAGGATTAGGCGGGCCTAGAAGTTCTCACGCTTCTTCTAGCCGAAAAATTATCAGCCGATCTAATCGTATCAGGGTATAGCTGCCGCCACGTGGGGCAAGGTCTTTCGCTTCTCGCCAACAGAACTCTGTTGAAAGAAAAAGCCCGTCTCTGCAACCACCAGCCTTTCCTCTTTCCTCACTTTACTACAGGGTACTACCAGCTACCTTATCGTGAGCGACTTCTTGGAGTCTTTGCGCTCGCGTTACAATTCGGAAAGCTCCAACTTTATTCTTATCAAGCCGCCTCTCATCACAGGATAGTTTCCGAAGCACAAACTCCCAGATTGAGTTCCAGCTACCAGGATGGCGAAGGATGAAGTTATTGAACACTATGCCTCGGCGCAGCACCACAATCGAGAGATTGAAGCTGCTACGCCTGAGCGCATTACTGTTCAGCCTAAGGGAACCTCGACTACACCTGCTGCGAGCAGTGCAACGTCTTCGAAAGGGCAAAGTCATGGACCAGTCGAGATGCTCAGCAGCGATGGCGGGGATCAACCTGAGCTCCAAACCACTGTTGCGCAGCTCGAGCGCGAGAAGGGTGGACGCTTTAGCTACCTGAAACGGAAACAATTTTGGTTTATTCTGGTTCTCTCACAGGCGCTGGCCGTCACGATTACTGGCACGAATACTTTGTCGACTCTATTGTCTATGGAAGGGACTTCGATTCCCGCTTTCCAGACCCTGTTCAACTATGTCCTGCTGAATATCATCTACACTACCTTGACCATCTACAAATATGGTTTCAAAGGCTGGATGAAGCTGATGTACAAAGATGGCTGGAAGTTTTTCATTCTGGCGTTTTGCGACGTCGAAGGAAATTATTTCACTGTCTTGGCTTATCGTTACACAACGATTCTCTCTGCGCAGCTGATCAACTTTTGGGCCATTGCAGTAGTGGTCGCGGTTTCGTTGATCTTCTTGAAGGTCCGCTATCATGTCCTGCAGTACATTGGTATCTTGATCTGCTGCGGTGGATTGGGGATGCTTGTTGCCTCGGATCACATCACTGGTTCCAATGGTGGGCCAGCGCTTGATGCTGTCAAGGGTGATCTTTTCGCATTGGTCGGTGCGACGTTTTATGGTTTGTCTAATGTCTTTGAGGAGTTCCTCGTGAGCAAGCGACCTTTGTACGAGGTCATCGGTCAGCTCGCTTGGTGGGGCATGTTTATCAACGGTGTCCAAGCGGCAATATTCGACCGAGCAGCTTTCCAATCTGCAGTATGGAATGCCAAGGTTGGTGGATACCTGACTGGCTATACCTTGCTCTTGACCTGGTTTTACAGCGCGGTGCCTCTGGTACTGCGCATGGCCTCCGCTGCATTCTTCAACATCGGTCTGCTCACTGGCAACTTCTGGGGCGTCATCGTGGGTATCAAAGTCTTTGGCTATCACGTCCATTGGATGTATCCAATCGCTTTCGTCCTCATCATGGTTGGCCACTTCGTGTACTATGGAACTGAAGGTGTGCTGGGTGAGGCGAAGAAGCCGTGGTTGGGCGAGAACCAAGAAGGTGGAAATGATGGCATTGGCACGGCTCGTCGACAGCTCGAGCATCCTGGTGTGACGCTGTAAAAGTGTCGCCTCAGTATAGAGTTCGTGTAGCCAGCAGCATTGATTCATCCCTTCAAATCTCAAGCTACTTTCCAGCCGGTCATAGTTTTCGCTGTACTAAACTCCGGTATACTCATGTCGTTTTAAGGTATGTTCGTAGCCATAAGTGAGCAAGTGACGCCAATCCGTCCGGAGTGCCGGATCCCAAGCTTGTCAGTCTGCCTTGCAGTGGCGGGCCCGGACGAAATGTTCAGCGGCAGTCCAGGTTCGCTCCACTTTCGAGTGGGAATGCCGCTGCATGCTGCGTGGCTGGTACCAGTAGCCCGGATGGTCGATCGCATGCGGGTGCTTTCCTCCTTCAGCTCTCTTCTTGTACGCTTCAATGACATGTGGCTTCTCCGTCAAGGACACCGTAAGATTGTGCTCTTGGCAGCGAGAGTAGCGACAGATAATGTTCGCCTCAAAGGCCTCCTTGAATGGCAAACGAGGACAAGATCAGAACTAAAGCGTTAATTATACCCCAGGACAGAGGTATCCAGGTAGACATTCGGAAGAAGCCGGCCGTATACACAGCTCCTATACTGCTTCTATGTCAGTTTCCATATGTCATTGCATCACTCGTACGGAGAATTAGACTCACAGTGCTCCCACCACATTCCCAGCTATGAGTCCTTCGGTCGTGCCGATGATTGCATATATGAGAGGCACGATCCAGATGAGCTTCCAGTTTCGCCACTGTATCGCGCAGCCATAAGCCGCAGCAATCAAGTGTACGCCTCCAACACAGACGAGAGTCCAATACAGGGTGAATCGCCACATGGGTTCGGCATCGTAGAGATAGACAACCTGTGGTCCATTCACGGGAAACGGCCAGTATAGGGAGGGAAAGGTAGGCGTCTGGTATGAGAGTGGTTTCGGATTGACCTGAAACTTCAAGAAGCGACTATCGAGTCCCATGTCAGATGATAGATCAAAAGATGAATGCGGATCAAGGGGCTCTTTACCTCATGTTGTGATGACTTGAGGTTGAGGCTTAGATAGCCTTTGCATGGATGATTCAGAAATCATTCGGAGTTGGTCAGGATCTGCAGAATACTGCTTTCCGGAGTTGCCATTGAATCAGGGCACTGAGATCATGACCGCACGCGATGCTCGCTCAATCTTTGTTCTCTTCACTCCTGTTGTCTTGATGGTGTTGTTGAAGCAGTTGGCAGATTTGGCAAGGGTGACACGGGCCATCGGACCCTCCCGCTTGTGCCGAGGCGCAACTGAGGAAGCGACGACACTCGGAACGCGACGTGAATCTGACAATCAACATCACTTTCTATCAGCATGCGGTAATGAGAGTCCAACGCGTTCCAGACAAGGACAGAAGCGTGCAAGATGCCTGGAGATCGCCTTCTTGGAACTCTCCTTAGGCATCTTCAGACCTACACAGATGAGCAAGACACTCCTAGGTTGATCTCTCAGTCACAGTACATTTGCCGGACTGCTAACATGGAATAGAATATTTGGAACTGCTTCGTCGCTCTTGACGACCCTCAACAATCCTCTGAATGTCACTCTTCTCACGAGTCAGCTGTTATCAGCTCCAGCCATATGGGCATACCCGGAAGGATTGCGAACATGCATGCGAACGATCAGCGTCTTTCATGCTGCAGCACAGGCGCTAGTCAGACATGAGAATGCAGTGAGAGATGGAGTGCCCGACGAGGAATTCTCAAAGCTTCAACATGAGCGAACTCTTGCGAAGGACGAATGGATTGAGGCTACCATCAAAGGGGCTGACGACCATTCGCCACGATGGCGGCACCTGCTGAGCATGGCTGGCCTGTTGCTTGGATTTGGACCCGTCGAGGATGAGAATTTGTCTCTAAGGATGAGGCAAACACTCGAAAGTGCCCTCGTCACCGCTGCCAACCTTGCTCTTGAAGAAACACTGGAAGACGATCAGCTGGGCAATGGCGCCATTACCCTTGTGCTGAACCACTGTTTTCCAATACTCTCGGACCACGAACGAGCTGTGCTAAACTTTGATCTGTTACTGCCATGTTTGATGCGAGCAACATTTCACTCGATTGAAGGCCTCCAATCGGGCTACTTTCTTGGAGCCTTAGATCGCGATATCGTGGCCGCGGGCGACGGCAAATTGAGATGGATGCAGCGGACAACCTCCTTTCAGCACATTCAACAGATGAATCAAAGTCCACTCGTAGGCTCTCTAGGCCCTCTTTCGCGGTTGATAGGCCACACTGTGGAGAACCTTAGCCAAAGCTGGCTCGTACTGTCCGCTCTCGAGGACCTGGAGGACTTTTCAAAAACGCTGTTGACGCAATGGCGCCAGAACAGACTCTCCGGTATCGACTCCACGGAGCAAGAGGCGTATCTTGCTGATGAGACTATCAACATAACCGCGCCTGTCCTCTGGAAGGTCCTTCAGTCCACACTATTTGCTAGTGTCATCATATTGAGGAGTGCGCTTGGAAGACTGCTTGGTGATCCTGTTCTCGCCAGTGATAAGAATGCACCAAAGATGGCTGAGCAATCTCTGCAAATCTTGCGCAACCTGTACTTCATCACGACAAGACAGGGCTCCGCAACATTCTCACAGTACAACTTCGTGTACTACACGGCCATGGATGTTCTGGGCTCATATCCCTTGGAAGTGGAACGTATGCTGCATTCTATGCAGCCGACTTCTGTTGGCACAGTCGCTTCGCATCCTCTGGATCGCACCCTGGATTTATTCTTCTTGAACACAGCGGAACATTTCACGCTGACTGTGCCGCCAAATGTGACAGTCAATCTATTGGTACCTACTGTGACGGCTTACCTTGCTGCAGGCGGCAAAGGATCTCTGCTATCAATCTTCGAAGCAGCGCACAGTGTCACGTTGGCCATATTCTCAGCGCCTCAGAATGAAGAGGCTACAGTGGCCAACCTCCCCTTCTACGTGGACTCATTGTTCAGAGTCTTCCCGCGAAATCTTTCGACACGCCAATTCCGCCTGGCCTTCAAGACTCTGCTCAAGCTGACTTCTCCACCATCATCATTAGCTGTCACCCAGCCGATGATGCCAGCTGTCTTGCTAGATCTGCTTCACGAACGAGCAGCGCACGCTGAGACGACTCCAATACCCATACTACCTGGATCCACCGAAGGCGCGATCGAGTCACCGGTGCCTCTTTCCGAGCAGGCAGTTCTCACCCTCACCGTTATTGATGGACTGACACAAGTACCTCTGGATGTTTTGGACGAGTGGCTGCCCATAACTGCAGACATGATTCACGATGTCCAAGACCACAATATGCGGGAGCATTGCAAAGAGCACTTCTGGCATATTCTGGTAAGTAGTGGAGAGCTAGATCCTGAGAGAAGTCGTGTCTGTCATGCTTGGTGGAGCACGAGTGGAGGGAAGGAATGGGTGCTATTCGGGAGAGACAACGCAGCGCTGATGTCGGGCGGTTTGGAAGATGATATGGCAGAGAGCAAATTGTGACGAAGATGATGTGTATGTAATACGATACCCATTCGGTACTTTTGTACCTGAATACTGAGTTTGAGCTTGGACCCCGCCAACACCCAGGAAGTATTTCAGCCTGTTTCCCTGCACGTTCAGCGTACTGCAAGCATTGAAATGCCGACAGCTTGCAAAGCTAGTCGCCCCAACTAACAGACAGGTAAGCTGTGCGGATGGCAAGACAAAACCTCTAGCGAGATGCCCAGTCGAGCCAGTCTGTCATAACGAGGTGACGTACGCGTGCGCGTTCACTGCCCCGTCCACAATCCCACATTCGTGTCACTCCACTTTCTCAAACACGCCAGGCCAGCTTCGACACTGCATGGAGTCTGGCCGCCAGCCTCACCTGCGCTAATTTGTTTGCTACTTGTTGTTTCCAGTCAGTCTCTTCTGCATAGCGGAGCGAAGCATTGCAACTTCTTCATCCATTGACAACGACAACTCATCAGTTCTAGCAGCAAATTCGCCAAGATGAAGGCGGTGCAGAGAATGGGCGGAAAGATGATGAAGCGGTCGGCGGACCAGCAAGATGTGGGAGCAGTGCTTGGAGAGTTCAAGTCGACGGACGATATGCTTGACCGACTCGAGAAAGAGCTGAAGGCTTGGAGGAATGGATGGGATGACATCCTCAAGCTGCAATACGATGCCAGCGAGGCTTTCGCGACACTGTATAAGCCGATCGAGCCAACATCATACCCCGAGCAGAGAAACGCGCCTGCAGCAACACCGCAAGGGCAATTGCAGAAGTGCCTTGCTCTGCAGAAAATGTACTCTGAGACGAAGACGGATCTACAGCAAGAAATATCTATGATTGACAACAAGCTTCTACGACCCGTACATGAAGCAAAAGCAGCCACGAAACCATTGCACAAGACGCTAAAGCACCGCGAAAACATGAAATTGGATTATGAGAGATACATGAGCCGAGCCGAGCATGCTAGGAAGAAGCAGAACCGCACGATCAAGGAGGAGTCAGCATTGGCGAAGTGCGAGACTGATCTCCAACAGGCTCAGCTTGACTATGAGACGGCAGATGATCAGGTCAAGCAGACCTTTCCTCCAGTAATCGAGGCTGTGCAGGCTTTGCTACCACATATCCTCGCAATCCAGATCCAAGTGCAAACGACACTCGTTGGTCAACTTTACACTACTTTGGATGCATACTGCAAACAACAGCATCTTCCGAGTCCGGCGCCGAGCAACGACCAGATTGACGCAGCATTCGCTCAGCAATTCACGAGTTTCAGAATGGAGGTCGAGAGTGGGCTCACTGTCGTAGCGCAGGGGAAAGCGGTCAAGATGCCCATGGACCTTCCAGACAAGCAAGGCAGTTCATACACTGGTTTGGGTATCAGAAACAAGGCTGGAAGCGCCTATGATAGCTCGAAGAACCTGGTCACTCGAAACAAGAACGGCCAGCCAGGCTCACGTCCAGCGCCGCCTGCTGTGCCTGGGGCGACAAATGGCGCAGCAAATGGTCGCCTTTCCTCTCCTGCTATCACGCCCGCCGAAGAAGAGCCACCGCCGCCAAAGCCACCGCGTCCATCAGCTTCTCCGGCTGCCTCATACACTCCTGGCTACCCATCCCCAGCTGTGTCTCCAGGTCCTAGAGTACCGTTTGGCATGAAGCCTCGTATGCCCTCTTACACTGGCAACAACAATGCCGCGCCCTACGATCACAAAGGTGGTCTGCCAATGCCTTCCTTCCCAAATCAGCCTCCACCTGCATACTCAGAGTCGCAAGTCTCCACGCCGCCATCACGTTATGTCACTCCACCAAACGGCTTGTCTCCACGACCGGGCTCAGTCAAGGCTGGTGCAGACTACTTCGGTGGCATGCCGCCTCTCGATCGGAAGCAAAGCGCTGCAAGTGTAGCGTCTGCTGTGAGCGCTGCAGCTGCTGCCAAGAAGAAGCCTCCACCACCAGTACCTGTCAAGCGCATTGCCTCCAACCAAGGCACATACGTGACGGCATTGTACGACTTCGAAGGTCAGACTGCAGAGGATTTGCCATTCAGAGAAGGCGACAAGATCAAAGTGATCAAGAAGACGCAAAGTACGGATGACTGGTGGGACGGAGAGCTTAATGGTCGGCGAGGTCAGTTCCCAGCAAATTATGTGCAACTGTGAGACCAGTAGACTACTTGGCCTCCTTGTAAAGCCGTAATCGAGATGTCAGGGACTTTAAAATGAGGCTCTGATTGTAGAATGCTGGAGAGACAGCCTTGGCAGCGTGGAATGCTTTTTCGGGTAGAGGTAGCTGGATGAAGAGGTGGGCCTGGTGGTCATCGAGCAGTATGATAGCTGTATAGAAGGCAGGCGGACGCTCAGTAAGCACGTCGAGAACTATGATCAGCAACAACCACACTAGTGCAGCTCTTTCACGTGTTTAGTCTTGCTCGTGCGTGAAGTGGTTCACTGCAAGTTTCTTTGGCTTTCCCACGTCATCACCTTGGGGAAAGCATGAAAGCTTAATCTGGAACGTGCATGCTCGCTCGCTTTGACAGCTCGTTGTACCACGCCCATGCTATGCCAGCACATCTTTTCTCCTCTGCAGCGCAGGTAGCCGAGTTTGCAGTCGCCGGAAGATGGAACATACACATGTAGCGACAAATCGAAGGCATTGAGCACCACATCCGACACTGATACCCCCGACTCCTCCGTATCGAAACACAACTCCACAGCTTCGCCGACATCATCTCCGGTGTGCTATCGAACAACTCCGAGACAATGGCTTCTTCCTCGAGCGCTGCCGTGTCCGAGTCGTCGCCTCTCCTTGCTACCACCAGTGAGCCCTCAGCTCCGCGACCGACACCCAAAGCACAGCGAAATGTAACATTCAACCCGACCATATCGACCGCGTCACCACCGAAACGTCCAAGCTTTGTGAAATCTCCTTCCAATCCAGCAGGCGCTTCTGGTGCCAGCTCAAGCGCGATTGTCAACTCATCAGGGCGCGAAGGATTTCCGCAAAGCACATTGTCGGCCTTGAACAGCAAGCTGCGAAGGAGGAATAGCTCTGGCGCTGCGCTGCAACTACCACAACTAAATCCAGCTTCGAGAATTGGTCCACAAAGAACAACACGTACAGCATCAAAACTAAAGCTCCTTCCTAATCCAGACATTGGCGATGATGGACCAGACGAAGAGAGTGGTCGAGATGTCTATTCGCAATTTACGCGCATCAAAGACCCAACCGCCAGGAGAGATGCTGCGAGATTGGGCAAGGAGGACAGACAGAGACTCCCACGCGTCACAGCATACTGTACAGCCGGGTCATACAGGATCGAGGACTTGATGCGCTTTCTGAAGGGAAGGGTCAAGACGAAGGGGGCTGCGCCGAAACTGTTTGACGAATGCTTATACTCTCCCTATTCCTATCGTAAAGAAGGTTCGAGATCAGACGGTAGCAGGAGAAGAAGGAGCAATGGAGCGATAGATGACGAGGGTGACGCAGACCCCAGTCAAATCCACAGCCAGCCTCAAAGACGCTTTAGTGATTCGGCAATTGAGGTGGAAGAGCAGGCGCGAGAACGAAGAGAAGACCTTATCGACATGAACACGAGCAATGAGAATGGCGGTGGCTCGACCAACGGAGCGCCCTTAGCGAGCGCAAGCAGCCACGACTTGACACGAGATGTGTCCATTAGTACGGACGACATGCAGATTGATGCTCACGGCGCTGATCAGCCCGTGACACCAGACCTGGACACGACAGTACACATCCCCGAAGTCTTCTTATTCGAGTACGGCGTCGTCGTAATATGGGGCATGTCAGTAAAAGAAGAGCAGCGTTTCTTGAAAGAGATATCAAAATTCGAGCAAGAAAAGCTCAGTAAAGACGATGTGCAAACGGAAGAATTCAACTTCTACTACACACGAGAGTATCAAGCACGGATATACAACGACTTCATCTCACTACGAGAAAAGAAGAACTATATGACCAAGCTGGCAATCAGCCATGCATTGGCACAGTCCACAAAGGTATGCCTGCGATCACAGATCTACCTTCTTCCACGCTGACTAGAATTAACAATACAGACATCATTATACGAAGACCTCCTCGACGCCACAATCTCCACAACCCAAACAATCCCTTCTCAAATCGCCACCACAGGAAAGATCCAAATGACACGCAAAGAAATCAACATGCAAATCGGCGAACTCTTCATTTTGCGCATCAATATCCATCTCCAAGGTTCAGTCCTCGATGCCCCCGAACTCATGTGGGCGGAACCACAACTCGAACCCGTGTATCAGGCTGTGAGATCATATCTGGAAATGGATCAGCGAGTAGCGCTGTTACAGGAGAGGTAAGATAAAATTAGAATGTGAAGGTCGACGTAAACGCTAATGTGAATTTTTCTAGGGTTGGTGTCATTGCTGATCTTCTCGCGGTCCTGAAAGATCAGCTGAGCCATACACATGGAGAGTATCTCGAATGGATTGTGATTGTTTTGATCGCTGCAGAGATTTTGGTTGCGGCGATCAATATTGTGGTGGATTTGTATGCTGGTGAGGAATAAGGAAATCGAAAGTGTGGACTGGAAGAAGAAGAAGAAGAAGAAGAAGAGGTGGAATGATTGTGTGCGATAGGGATTGAGAAACTTGTAAACAACATGCATGTGTGAGGAAGAGAGTGAGAGATACCTACTGTACAAAGAGATTCCAAATCAGAGATATCATGACCATTCACTGTGAGGTACTGCAACATTCAGATAAGAGCTTCTGGCATACATTCAGCGCTAACTTGGTATCATACGTATGCTGAGCTATACTTTTCGTCCATGCAAAGCTCTCCATTCAATCCATCTCCTCCACCTCACCCAGCTCCTCAACACGGCTATCGCCTTGTTGTCCAGGCATCTTATGCGTCCTCTCAATCTCCTCAATCTGCTTCCTGCCCTCATCAGTCGTAGCATCAATGACGCCTTGCTCCAAACTCAACATTCCACCATTCCCCAGATGTTCGACAACTTCTTCCGCTTCCTCAACGCTCATCTTCCCCAGCACTTCATTGACTTTGTCCAGACTTCCACTCTCTAAAGCTCGTTGAAGTCCTGGTGGAAAACTTTCGAAAATCCTACGACTTGCTCTCTCATCGTCTGTTTGGCATTGATCGAGAGAAGGTGGGGTTAGAATATTGATCGTAGTGTTTGGATCTACGGCATGGAGTTGGATTTGTTCTTTGTCGCCGGTGCCTTCTTCTGCGGCTTGTTTGGCGAGTTCTGCTGTTCGGTCGCGAATGCGCGCGTAAGTGTTGTTGACGTCGTCGAGGAAGAGTTTTTGAGCTTGGTGGTTTGCGGTTTGAACTCGTTGAAAGAAGAGACCTACGCCATCTTTCCCGAGTTGGCGACAATATTGGAGTAAGAGTGCTTGATGCACGCAGCCTCGGGCGTAGTCTTCTTCTTTCTTCTTTCCGGCCTTCGTTTCAGCGTTGGTCGCTTTGGTCTGGGCATTGAAGGCTTCTACTAGTAAACCATCTGTCTCCTTCTCGGAAAGGATTTGTGGGTACTGGCCGATGAAGTCTAGACTTTGCTTGTAGCTTCCGTAGCCTAACTTGCCGAACTTTCTTGCGAGTGGAGAGCATTCCATGTCGTCTTCGTCCTCACCTGGCGCTGGGTTCAGACTGAGATCTTCGACATCTGCTGCGGAACCAGAATCACGAGGACCGCCTATTTGCTCAACGTTCGAAGCGTTTAATAGCTGTGCCTCACTTGACTTGCCAGTCTTCGTCACCGCGGCGCTACTAGTGTCCACTGGCTTCGCTTTTGAGACGTGCGAGCTGTCAAATCCGGTCTTATACGTCTCGCTGGTGATCTTGCTTCCCTCTTCCTTTTCCAGCTTGGTGAGTTCTGCATCCAAGTCTTTCTGTAGATTCTGGACTTTCTGGTTGTGACTTTGAACCTCTCTTATGTATGCCGTATATCTTGGTGGACCCTCTGCGCCTGTCTTCTCTACCTCAGATTTGACCTGGTCCACTAATGCGCCCATCATCTTGCTGTAGCTCGGCTGCTCCATATTCTTATGCACGCCGGCTGGTGGTGCAGGAGGCTGGTCCTCACCTAAGCTCATGTCGCCCGCAACGTCGGTAAGACAGTCGAAGACAACCTCGTCTACGCTGTCGGCATCTTTCGCTCCCTCAATGTCGGCCTTGTGATTGTCGAGAGCCTTGAGCAAGGCGTCAATTCGTACCAATAGACCATCATTTATTATGCGCTCGTACTTGAGCGTCGTTATGCGGTGCTTTCGGTCGATTCGCTGTTGGTGGATCTGGTTCTGCTTGGCTCTAATGAAGGACTTCTTGTCAACGTTTGGGTGGACTTCGATATCGCTGTCGTCGCTCAGCTCGAGAGCGTCCCATTTGCTGTAATCGACAGGCATGGTGGTAAGTACCTGGTGTTACAGGCTCTCTTGATTACGCTGTCTTGTGTCAAACTCTTGTGCTGTTCACGTGCTTGACTTCTTTCTCCAACTTGAATGTTTTCTCAGGCTCGCTCGCAGCTTCTGGAAGTCGTTGGAGCTGCCCCACGCTCGTTCGGGCCGACCATATCTCCGAGTGTCTCGCCCTCCTGCAGGAGGAACGACCGGCAAGATGAAAGATTCAATAGCTGCTCATGGACATTCATTTCACATTACTCCATTACTTCCTCTACTTCGTGTCTTGAGTCTTCGAGGTCTCACCTCACAGCATGCAGAATATCCCTCCAAGCAGTAAAAGTGCCCCAAGATTCATCCATCCGGGAGCCCACATCGCGGCACCACTTGTAGTCTGCTGTGCAGGCGACATGCCAGTCGTGGTAGCATTGCCGCCACCTCCAGTCATCGAAGCATTTCCTCCCGTCGTTCCATCTTCGACTCCGCCGAAGGATATCTTGAACACCCATGCATACATATCCGCGTTCTTGATATCCTCGCTGACAGTAAGCTGCAAGCTTCCATTACTCAACAATTGACTGGGCACGACAGTACCAGCCAACGTTCCTCCAACGACCGTCACCTCATCTCCATCCACATACGGTACTGGACTGTCCAGTATCAGGGTATCGTTCGGCGCATACAGCGTCGAAATGTAGAACGCATTACCATTCTGCGTATACCGCACCGTATCACCCTCTTCAGGTGTGACGAACCAATAGGTCGTGTTGAAGATAGCTTCACCATGACCCTTGATCCATTTCCCAGCAGCTCTTAGATTGTCCTGCTCGATTTGAACGATCGTTCCGTTTGCCGTTGGTCCAACGTCTAGCAAGAAATTACCATTCTTGCTCACGATATCGATCAGACTCGCGACAATATCTCTGGGCTTGAGATAGTCTTCGTCAGGTGTAGCGCGGTTGTAACCATAACTGAACGGATCCATGCCAAGACTGCTCTCCCATTTACGGATCTGGACGCTTTCGTATCGTGCATACTCTGGGGTGTCGAAGTCACCTGGTAGACCACATCGATTGTTAATTAGGACTTGTTTGCCCTTTGCGGCATTGTCGTTGAAGTACGTGGCCGCGAACTTCGCACCGGCAAGCTGGTCTGCTTCAGGACCGGAGCCTATTCCAATGTCGCACCACATCATTTCTGTGCCCATGTCTGCGAGAACACGCATTTCGGGCAGGACGAGATCTGCAACATAATCATCGACTGGTACGTATCCGGTATATGGAACCGTTTCGTTCTAGGTGGGCAAGAAAGTCAGCTATGAGCAGGCAAGGCCAACAGCGTGGTCTCTCAGCCGCATATTCTTACAGTATATGGATTCGTGGCATTGCCTCCTGGCCACATTCCAAAGCCAAGTGGCTTGTAGTCCGGGTGAAACCATTCGGGTGGCGAGTAATAGGTCGTCTTGTGTAGATGTGGTTGGTACTGATCAGCAGCGTCGAACAGCTCTTGAAGGAGATTTCGATGCGGAAATTGAGCCACGCTCGTACGTTTGGTTACGTTCGCTGGGATGTCGAAGAGAGCATACCCGTCATGATGCTTGGACACTTGTGTGAAGTATTGTGCTCCGGCATCTGCGAAAAGATCAACCCATTCTTTCGGATCCCATGCATCCGCAGTGAAGTTCTGGATGAAGTCATCGTATTCATGGTTTGGTCCATAGTGCTCCAGGTTGTATCTGTAGAAGTCTCCATTGGATCTAGTCGTGTTTGGGCCGAGATTGTACCAGTACCAGTACCACTCCGCATACTGTTCTTCGTCCCCTACATCACCCCAGCCAGGCACGGCATATACTCCCCAGTGTATGAAGATTCCGTACTTGCCATTCATGAACCAAGGAGCAGGTTCATGATTGTAGATGCTGTCGTAAGTGGGCTCGAAGTTACCAATACCGAAAGTCGCGTTGAAGGCAACACTGGCATTGACACCAGTGCCGGTGACCAGAGCTGTAGCTTCGCCGCTTGATCCTTCGGCAGTGCCCTCTGTATTCACGACACCAACATTGACTGTGGCTTGATCGCCAGGTCGAAGGCGATTGATGACACCAGGCACAACCGTGGTAAGACCAGGCGAGTCGACTGTAACCTTCACGCCATGCTTTGCCAGTACCCATTCAGTGCCCACATTATTGACTTTGACTTGGACAATCTGAGTCTTGTTGGTACCTTCGATCCAGGTCTGTGTAGATCGAGCTCGCTGAATCTCTAAGCTGATGCCAGATGGTTTGGCGGGTACGAGAGAAACGGCAAAAATGTGCAGCCTGGTGTCTTGCTCCGCACCTAAGGGACCAGTGTTCGCGCCTTTGGTCACGTTTGGCAAATGAATACTAGCAAGCTCTTTTGATGCATCCAACCAGTTGATCGAGTGAAAGATCATCGAGACGTTTCGATCGATGCTGCTGTTAGTTAAACTACCCAGTGTTAGACCTAATCTCCCCAAAGATGTTCGCAACGTACTAGTAGGGGAAGATTATATCGCCACCATATGGATTCGGCCAGGCCCAGAATGGGTCAATGAGAATAGGTGTCGAGTGAGTGGTATTATCCGTATAGGTGACATTTACGTATCCAGTAGCTATGGCCGTCTCTGCAGCTGCAAGCATGTAGATGCTGAAATATCGTCCCTTGGGCGGCGTAATGACCTGGCCTTGAGCAAGCATATTATCATTACCGCTTTCCTTATACTGCGGGAATATGAAGTCCACGCCCGAGTATGTGAAGTTGCTTGCCGGAACGAACTGTGCGGGATAGCCAGAATGAATGCCATCGAAGTCTGCATCTCCGGGTGATATAGCAAACGCTCGATTGTTGAGCATGCCAGAGATGTCGATCGGTAACGACTCTGCGCTGCCAGCAGCTGCTTCGACATCGTATTTGGGATTGATTACTAGAGTCTCCAAAGCATTTTGTGCCAACGCCTGGCCAAGCAGGCCAGTCAAAAAAGTGCTTCTCAGCATCTTGACACCAAGTGATGAGGATTTTCCCAAGACACAAACAAGACAACAGAAGCATTGGAGAATACTTGTACCTGCATATCGTCACTGCCGTGACGGCCAGTCGAACCTTGGATGAATAGCTCGCCTATCATGAGGTGCCATGCGAAGGTGATGCCAGGGTCCTGGTACTCCGCATGTGCATTGTCGATAAGCACCGGCATGTCTAACCAGAGAGGGCAACTTGCAGACTGCTTTCGCCGGACTGATGATGTTGCACAAGATCTTGCACAGTAGCTTGTGTCCTTGCAGATGATATACAACTTTGCATCAGGGCTTGCGTGGCTCATTGGCCGACTGTGGTGATTTTAAGCCGGCGAAATGAATCCATCAATGTCGTAGATGCGTGAGTATGCTGCGGGTTAGCAAGCACGCGTGTGCGGAGTAGCACCCGTAATCAGTTTGGCCGAATGTGTAGCAGAGCAGTGTTGTTCCCCGCTTTCATGACAACGGCCGCAAGTGACCATGGAGGTGGAGTGCGAAGGGTGCCATGATGAAGTACCAGGTAGCATTGTTGTTGCTGAACTGCGGCGGGCTCAGCGGCCGATCATCATCGTCATATCGGAGCATGCTCGCATTGCAGGGTCAGACTTGAAGAGCAGCTCCAGCAATTTTTGGTTCGGATGTAGTAGGATACAGCGCTGGTCTTGCTTCCGCGTTCACGCGCGAACGCCGCCCTGCATGCCATGGTTCTTATGTCATGCTCCAGGGATACTGTGATGAACTGAAGACTCCCTGATGAGATTGTAGAGCCGCATCTCGTGCTCGGCGCGAGAAGGACCGAGCCCATGCTGATGAGCATAATTCTTTCCTCTCCAGGACCTCACCGTCGCGCGCCCACTGCAACGCAGCATCAAGCTGAGACCACTGGTTGATGGCCGGCATTCTGATGGTTATCTGACGCCAAGCCCGAGACGTTTCGCTTCTTGCGTGAGAAGAAGGATGTAACATGGGAAGAGGATGCTTTTCTCCGTTGCGCCACGAGTTGTCTCGAACCCTGCAGCAGAATGAGGCTGAGTTCTGGGCGGCAGTGTACCGTAGGCTATACGTACTAAGTATTCAATGCTACTTTCTAACATACTTTCTAACCTACATACGTATTTCTACTATTCTACATCTTCTATACTCGCTAACTACTCGCTATCTACTCGTAAGATAGGTCTATATATAGATCTATTACCCTAGAAGCTCTAGGTTATAATATAAGTCTATAACGGTACCTCGAAGGAAGAGATTATACGATACCTAGAACGAGAGACTAGCTATACTATATCTATACCTATACTTTAATAAAGACTTAGAGAGTAGAATATCTATTATAAGCGCTAGACGGACTATCGTAGAGTTAATAATATTAATACCTTAAAGATCTAGGTTACTTATACCTTCTA
>AWYD02002237.1:0-17531 GCA_000504365.2 Pseudocercospora pini-densiflorae CBS 125139
CTAATAATATAATAACTATTATCTACTATCTATAAATAAGATTATAGATAGTATTAATATCGTAGTATTCGTATAGCGGTAGTAGTAAACGAGGTAAATGAAAGAAGATAGGTTGCCAACCCACGGTAGTAACGCTTATGCCGGCCGTGCATAGACCCCTGCAAGATGTGTCGGCTCGGATACATGAAATCTCCACGTGGTACAAGAAAGTATGCGGGCAGCATTCGAAACGAAGCCGGGGAAGTGATTCGCGGGAAAAGGAAGTAGCGGTCTTGGTTGAAAATCAAGCGCAAGACACCCCTCGATGCTCAAGGCTCGGCATGTGCGTTTGAGTGCCCAAGTCTCCTAACCATCCTAGTCGAAAACGTGCGCGGGCGTGAGCTGCACTGGCATTGTTGCGAGGGGTGATGATTGCGGAAGCTTCCGGCATCCGGGGAGAGACGAGAAGATGGTTGTCAGTCAGGTCATTTGAGGAGTTGCGGTAAGAGAGAGGGGAGAAAGAACCAAATCCTCGGGGACAGGAGCTAAACCAGGTAAGAGATCTTGATGCGTTTGGGCGTTCTGAAGTGGTGGAAGAGCTGCTTCCTGCAAAAGCTCGTTCGTTCATCACAGCCTGATATCCGATGAAGTCCTGCATCTGTCCGAAGCTAGGGTCAGACGATCTCGACTTTGGCCTGTCAATCTCCAAGCTCTCAGGTTCTGCGAATCTTCTCTGCGGCAATCCTGGTTATGGGCGTGGTCTTGTGGCAAGCTTTGGCACCGACCGGTCCGCTTGCCGTGCCCAGTCCGAACAAGGTGAGGTCGTGACAATATTTGTGGCCGGAAGTCTATACAAGGCTGGCATTGAATGTGGTTAGGGCATCCACGGGAGGTTGCGGAGTCCTTGAATGACACGTGAAGTTCTCGAGGGATATGGTCCCCCTCAGGCACATGGCTGGTAGATTTCGGAGAAGCTCGCAGATGAGCTGGTTGTATTGGGACAAGGAGAGCAAATTCTTGTGGATCTCTCGCAAGTTCCTCGCTGCCGTTGAGCGGTGCTGCATTGCAAAGACCCGAATCTATGGGCAAATTGGTGCTGCCAATACTGCATGCAGATGTTTAGTCATATATCACACGTGCAATAAAGCTTCATTCGTGCAGCTCCTGCTCGTGACTTCCGCATGTTGCAGGAATCAGCCTTGCTATACAGCAAGGCAGTGCAACAAGCATAACGCAGTATGCCACGCGTATACGTCTTGGCGAAGACCACAGTTCCAGGGGTCGGCGATGCGTGCGATTTATAGTAAATCGCACGCGTGTTATTGCGAGCGACTTATTGCGGGTTATTAGTATGGGTTTTTAGATAGGTCGCACGCACGATAAGTCGCAATAGGCAAGCCGACTACTATAAGGCCGTAAATGCGTCGAATGTGTCCTTTAGCCTCTCTTGCTTTATTGTGCTCGACGGTGCTATTAAGGACCTCGTCGTCGCCTCTGTATTGTCGCTGTCGTCGAGAGTTACGTGGAAATTGTCGGGTCCTAGGCCTCCTACGGCCTTCGGAATACTTAGGTCTAGCCTAAGATAAGGCAGAAACACCCTATACGAGGTATACGTGCGAGTAATGCCTAACGAGTTATTTTAAGTCGCACCCATTTGCGGGTCAAAAATAATCGCACGCGTGCGATTATTCATGCGTGGCCGACCCCTGCACAGTTCTCTTCTCATCAGCACGTTGCTCTGCACAGCCTGATTCTTGGAGCCCGACACGCGTCGATCAGACAGCGCATTGATGAACGTGTGGTCAAAGTTGGCTGCCTGCTACCAAGGTCGATGATCCTCACGGTTTTCTCCATGGCAATCTTTGCAAGCGAAGTGAAGCAGTAAGCACTTTCTCCTCCTTTCGACATGCGACCCTTTGCTGGCGTGCTGTGGAGGGAAGTCGGACGAAGATACTTTTCGGCTTGCTCGATATTCCGCACAGGCCGATAGCCTTCAATAGAGACATGCCATCTCAGGAAGGTAGAATCTGCGAATCTGCGTTCCTTGGCCTTGTCAGGCACGTGTCGTCCGCCTCGTCCTCAATGATGTGACATGGATGGCAACTGTTTCAGGTCCTAGTTTCTTGCAGTCAAGAAATTCTATCGCACTGGTAAGTTATATGAGCGCCTGCTTCCGTCATGATGCTTCAGCGTGTCAGCGACGTGGAAGCCTTGTTTGAAACACAATTATTCATCCTCGAAGGTTCTCGCATTGGCCATGCGTGCCATGGTGGAAAGCCTTCAGAGCCCGAGCTCAGGACTCGGATAAGAGACACGGCAGTGTTGACGATGAACAAGGTTGATAAGAGAGGAAGAAAGTCGTTTTGAGAAGGATTGCTCAAGCGTGTTGTGCCAAGAGCCAAGAAGGATCTTCGTTCCATTGACGCGACTTCCTGTTCTTCCATCAACATCGCCATCCTTCACCACTACCTGAGCGCAGTTTGAATACATTTGTAAGGTGTACTTGATAGTTGCAGCTGCGGGGCTGATACAGATGCGATGAACGTGGTATTGAAGGCTTGACTCGCGTGGGCCTGAATGAGGCTGAAACCGCTGATGAATTCCTGAGACGAACGCTGAGCGAGGAGAACATGTTCGCGGAGTATACTTCTGGTGCGCACCTGAAGTTCCACAGCAAGATTCACACGGTGCGAGAGATCGGTATGCATATCAGAAATCGGCGTGCAGCCTTTCTTGTCTACTCTTGACTGCTTTGTACCATGGCTGACGCTTCAGAACCAGAACTGCCTCATAAAACTGTCTCACTGCTGGGACAGGGCTTCCTCGCCGAATTCGAATGACCATTACGCCCAAGTAGAGACCTCAATGCCGAAAATACGACTTGACCCCTGACCATATCTTCAGCGAAAGATTGCCACAGCGCCATTACTCCATCCAACGCTCATCAGTTACGGCCAATATAGCTCTCTGGCCCTCCAAAAGCTCTTTGACCTCCTCCCACGAAAGCAGCTTCCTAGTTCGCTTGACCAAGTCTGCGATTGCAGCTATTGTCACTGTTCTTGCCTGCTTGGGCACTGTCGTCTTTCCTTTGATCTGCTCATAGGCCCGGACCGCATCCACACTAAAACTGGGAACATCGACATCATAGATGTGCTTCATGTGCTTCGAGAAATTGGTCCAGTTGGCCAGACTTCCCTAGGTAGGATCCTGGCCATCGATGAATGCGATTCGACATTTGACTCGTTTGTTGTCCGGCGCCTCATCCTCCGTCTCAAGGCCCATCTCTCTCACTGCTGCAATCCATCGAACGTATAAGACAGGATCGTAGTCTGGTAGCAGACACCGGAACCAATTTTCGTAGTAGTAGATGGCTAGTGCTTCAGAACGAACCTGTCGAGACACGTCCAGAAGGCCAGGGCGATGGAAAGCTGGTGCGGATATGTCGATCGTGCTGTCTTGGACTAGAACCAGTCGGTAGATCTTATTCCTGAGTTCTGCGGACAATTTGAAGAACGGCGGCTGGCTCGTAGCGACTGGCGTATCTTGCGTGAAGGCAGACTCGAGAGCGGTCTCATTTGGCATGTCATGGTCGCTGATAGAGGTGCTCGCAGCTCCTATAGTACTTGGGAGGCTGCCCATATTAGGTACGATTGATTATCTCCACCGCTCGTGTCGTTGCTCAAGACGTGCTTACTTCATGCTGTCTTGCAGACCGCTCAACGAGACTGCGTGCGTCATTGTTGTGTGATCTTTGGCAAGAGTGCTGTTGGATGAGCGATTGCCAGGCAATCAGAAACAGGCAGGCACCCGTTAAGACCTAAACGCTCGGGCCAAAATGCGTTTGATTCTACACCTCACATTCACTTGATACTTTACACCCACTTTCATCTCGATGATCATGTCCATCAGGACTTGCACTCAAGTGCCCAAGCC
The DNA here is from genome assembly GCA_000504365.2 of Pseudocercospora pini-densiflorae CBS 125139. Classification (NCBI taxonomy): domain Eukaryota; kingdom Fungi; phylum Ascomycota; class Dothideomycetes; order Mycosphaerellales; family Mycosphaerellaceae; genus Pseudocercospora; species Pseudocercospora pini-densiflorae. The sequence continues at coordinate 3,913 of AWYD02002237.1, forward strand.
AGCAACGAATCATCCTGTCGTACATCAGGCGGAAGTTGCATCAGGAACTCATATCACTCATCCATCCAACGCCTATCACTTCCCGCCAGAATCACCCTATAATCATCAAGCAGATCCTTCACCTGGCACCAAGTAAACCTATTCCTCGTCATGTAGACAACACGTCCCATAGCAACCATCGTCATCCTCTCTATCTCAGCATGTTCACGATGCAACCGATATGAGAATGTGCTGAGAGTATCGTCGCTTGCAGGTCCTGGATCACCACTTTCCTTCCAGCAATCGAGCGGCGTCCTAGCGAAACAAGGTACCATGCCTTGATGCATATACTTCAAATGTCGTTGAAAATTGTTCCAATTTGGTCTGGGATTCTTTCCACCAGTCTTCCCGTCCACGGCTTTGATTCTGAAGAAGACTTTCTTGCCCCAAGGCTTATTCGAGTCTGTTTCCAGACCCATCCTCCGGAGACTTCGGTTCCATCGCATTAGCAAAGCCGGACTGTAGTCAGGTAGGTGGATTACGAAGCTGTTCTCGTAGTAGTATATCGGTATTGTCTCGTTGCGAATGGCGTGAGAGACCTCTAGCAGGGCTGGTCGACGATAGTTTGGCGCTGTGACGTTGATATCGTCATTGCGACTTTCTAGCAAGACAAGGCGATAAATTCGATTCTTCAATTCTCCTGGCAAGTTGGTGAGCGATGGCTTCTTGGTGATGTCTAGGAGCTCGGCAGTATCGTTGAAATCAGGCTCCTCGAGCATTACACTCGCGACAGCGTCGCAGAGGTATCCTGACGCTTTGACGCCCAGTGAGTTGCGGGACAGAGCATTGGCAAGAGTCGACAGAGCGCGGGAGTCTCTGCGGCATGGCAGTTGAGCCATAGACGGGTCTCGAGACTCGCTCGTCGCGAGCGGAGGTAATGCCATGGCTTGGGGATCTGGTGTTCAAGAAGGACAGCTGTTTCGAAACCAAAGTCGAGAAGAACCAAAATCGCCAGATGTTTCCATTTACGTTGACTTCGGAACCTACCAGACTTGAGCTTTCAGCTCGGTACCACTTCAAACACTGGAAGCTCGAACAACACAGTACCATCTCTTGACGTAAGATGCCGAATGCAGAGTACCTGTCCTTTGAGCAGCGTGACTGCCGATTTCTTGCCTCAGATCTTACTCTCTTTCTTCTCGGCCTTACCTTTGAACGCCGCGATCCTCCCAATCGTTTCTGGATCATTTAATCTCACCTTCAAACCAGCCGCCTCCCTCGCACCAGCTTCCCTCTGCTCCCCAATCTCAGTCGGCCTGCTAACAAGACCTTTTGCCAATCTTAGACTCTCAGCATTATACGTCCCGATCCTCTCCGCAATTCCCTTGACCCTCTCAATGAACCCTTCAACTCCAACCCCATCTTCCTTCCTCCCAAGCACATGCGTCACGAACCCACAAACCCACATGTCCTCTGCACTAACCCTTTCACCCGCAATCAATAACCTATTAGCCCTCATCTTACCCATCACTTTCGGAAAACTCCAACTACTGCCTCCTTCAGGCGCAAAACCCAGCGGCATGAATGGTGTCTGGAAGAACGCTTCGGGATGCGCGTATACGAGGTCGAAGTTCCAGAGTTGTGTGCAGCCCCAACCTATAGCCGCGCCGTGAACTGCTGCGATCAGGATCTTGGAATAGCCTTGCAGGACTTCGCCTAGAGAGGATCCGGCGGCGATCTCTTGTTCGATTGTAGGACCTCCTGAACGTGGATCTGAGAGGACTTTACCGGAACAGAAGTGTCGGCCTTTGCCTATTCTGAACAAGGGTCGGTGTTGGGTGATTTTCGAGATATGTTGTCGAGGAGAACTTACACGACGATGACTTTGATGTCTTTCTCTTCTTTGGCCCAAAGCAACGCGTCTCGAAGATCGTAGTACTGCTGTAGTGTGAAGGCATTGGAGATGTGAGGCTGGTTGTAGCTGAAAAGCACCGCATGCTGGGAGATGGGTTCGATGAGGATAGTTTGGAGTTTGGAAGGTGGAGGCGTCATGTTTGCTGGTAACAAAATGCTGTTGCTTTCATGTCTTGCTTCTGATCACGGTCCATATGAGTCTGCACGGGAAGCCCTGAACACGACTCGTAACAAGCATGTCGTTCGCGTGGCACAGTGAGGAGGCTTCCTGCAGGTACATCGGGACTCGGCTACATCCCCACATTAGATCTATGTATGCCTAGGTCGATGAGATGGTGATTTGATATATGTTCTTCGGCGTTCCAAGTCACGGTCTGCTTGTTTGAGTATTGTAGTGATCTCCAAAGAATGCCTTGGCTAAGCCAGTGGTCGTATCCACTTCCCGAAGAGAATCTCCTCACTTGGACGTTCGATCATTGCGACTATGATAAGGACAAGCCAGTGAGTACTGTATTTAGTAGCAAAGCAGGTCTCTGATACTCATGCTCACCAGATCTACATCGATCTCGAGAATCCCTCTCGCACGCTATCATGGACACAATCCCTTACCATTGTTCGACAGCTTGTCGCGGGGTTCCACGCAGCAGGTCTCAAACCAGGCGACTGCGTGATGATCGCTTCGTTCAACGACATCATGTACTGCATGCTCTTTCTGGCTCTCGTAGGCGCAGGCGGCATCTTCACTGGCTCAAATCCAGCATACACACCTTATGAAATCTCCCATCACGCCAAGACCGCGAAAGTGAAGTACATCATCGTCGAGCCCGAACTTCTTCCTCAGATCTTGAAGGGCAGCGAGAACTTGGTGACCAAGGAGAATATATTCATCTTCAACGTCCGTGGTCAAGCATGTCCAGAAGGCTTCAAGTCGTGGGAATGGCTCCTCAAACATGGAGAGAGAGACTGGACCAGGTTCAGTGGCAAGGACAGATGCAAGAAGACCGCTGTGGCTCGCCTCACAACGTCGGGAACGACTGGACCTCCGAAGATGGCTGTGCAGAGTCATTACAATGCCACGTCGTGGTTCACGATGGCCTCCGAGATTTCCGTGCCGCCTTGGGAGATTCGCAATCTGTTTCCATTGCCACTGTTCCATGTGGCGACAGTACCAGCAGTACACTGTGGTCCGCTCAGAAGAGGTAATACATCATACATCATGAGGCGCTTCGAGCTTGAATCGTTCCTGGCTGCTGTGGAGAAGTATGAGATCTCGCTACTAGGGATGGTGCCGCCGCTGGTAATTGCGATTATCAACAGCCCGCTTCGTCATAAGTATTCTCTGAAGAGTGTGCGGAGGATAGGTTGTGGTGCCGCGCCTCTGGACAAGGATTCGGGTGAGAAGTTGAAAGACCTCTGCGCGCCAGACTGTACGTTCACGCAGGTGTTGGGATCCACCGAGACGACTGGTGTTTTCACGCTCTTCTACTATCCTGACGAGGACGACACGGGTAGCGTTGGCAATATATGGTTTCCGAACTCGGATGTGAAACTGATCGATGACGATGGAAATGATGTGACCGACTACGATGTGGAAGGTGAGCTCTGCGTACGAGGGCCGAGCATTATCGATGGGTACTTCGACAACTCAAAGGCGAATGCAAATTCCTGGGATCAAGATGGCTTTTATAAGACTGGAGATATCGTGTATTGCGATGGCAAGACCAAGAAGTGGTATATTGTTGACCGGAAGAAGGTATGACTACCATGTCCATTTGTTCAATACAGCCTGCTAACGATGACACCAGGAGTTGATCAAAGTCCGTGGCTTTCAGGTAGCACCTCCGGAAGTGGAAGGAGTCCTTTTAAGCCACCCAGATGTCGTTGATGTAGCAGTTATTGGCTTGCCTGCGCCTGTAAACTCCGATGCCGAGCTACCGCGAGCATACATTGTGCGATCACCCGGGTCCAATATCACGGAAGACGATGTCCACAAGCTTGTTGCGGAGCGCCTGGCCGCGTACAAGAAGCTCACTGGCGGCATCAAATTTGTACCAGAAGTGCCCAAGAGCGCCAGCGGCAAGATTCTGAAGCGTGTTCTGCGTGAAGAAGCGCAGCAAGAGCTGGCTTCTGGAGCTGGTTGGATGCGTCCGAAATTGTGATTCGACTTCGACTTTGATTGCCAGCTCGAGCGAGGGCCAGCCTTCTTGGAACAGGCTATGGCTATGGCTGGAGCGATCATGTACTCATATGTTGCTTTGCCGGATCTACCAGCTAGATACCGTATCCTCATCTAGCCACTATGCTGACTGGCTGTTTATGATTATCCTTCTTCGTGCTGTGGTTTCCGCCGCCGACCACCCTACCTCCCTCCTTACGCTTTACTCGGCACCACAGACCGACTTCTTTATCAATAATGAACTGCCAAATGACACCAGACCAGCTGTAATGGCAAGGCAGATCCTTGTAGAACTCGTTCGCAATCTGGTTGAGCTTCCATAGCCTGGTCCATGGAATTGCTGGGAAGTCGTGGTGTTCATTGTGCAGGCCAACATTGTACGTGACCACGTTGAGAATCCCGTAGTACGAATATGTCTCAGGTGGAGGTGCATGCTTAGCAGCCTCCGACGATTTGGCCTCGAGGTTCCGGCTGTGCTGCGAGAATACGTAGTGCTCGGCAATGAAGTGTCCTGCACAGGGATGCAGCGATCCGGCGAGGAAAGAGCTCATGATGAAGTATCCCAATGCCTTGCCGCCAAAGCATTTGACAATCAGAAAATCGAAAAAGAGTTGTGCGGCAACATTAAACGCATGGATCTTGGTCAATGGCAGCTTGTAAACCATCATTGGTCGCAGAGCATAGAACAGAATCTGGAAGGTGGCGAAGAATGCCTTTCCTGCGACCGAATCCAAAAGCCATGCCTCAAGCGCTGTCGGCAGGTCTGTGTCCAATCCATCCACTCCCAAGCTCTTATGATGCGTCAAGTGGTACGGTCGAAATGAGGCAGAGTACGGAATACCGATGGGAAGGTTGGCGACTACGGCGAAGAGTCGATTGGCAAGTGGTGACTTGAATGCCAGATTATGTGATATCTCGTGGATCGCAAGGAAAAGATTCTGGTTTGCTGTGGCTCCAATGACATAGGCTGTAAGGAGGAAAGGCCAAGAGAATAGTGGAGTGTTCCTCAAGGCATAAGCGCAGGCAATTTGTAGTCCTACGACTGCGAGGACAAGAGGGATGGTCAATGGCTCTGGACCGCAAAGCTTCAGAACCTCTGGATGTGCCTTGATGATTGCCTGTCTCCTCGTCTTGTGTGGTTCTTCGGTATATGCCCAAAAGAAATCGCTGGAATTATTACTCTGGCTGTCAGATGAGACCTGCTCTTCTTTCGTGCTGTCGTTCCGGTTCGTGGCCGAAGCCTTTTGTATAGTGGCGGTAGTGACTGACGAAGCCGACATCTTGACTGCTGCTTGTCGGCTGTAATGTCGTCGAATTGACAGTGGGAAAGAGAAAGGAGAGTTGATCACATATCTCTCGAATCCAGACCGACATGCCAAGAGAACCCTAGACCCTGGCTGCAATCGCCCCACTTCACTGAACGCGTGGCGCCATTGGTTGGCTGATGCCTCTCCTCACATTCGTGCGTGGACACTTTTACCTCGACATATTCACTCACTCATTCTTACAGAATCTCCCACTTCAGCATTAGAAGCTGCTCATGCGATTGTGCACCAGGAACGGATAATAGAGGTAGGAGCATCATCGACATCTGCCCATGATGTCGTCAGAAAAAGCAGGGAGGCCCGGCCTCTCATGCTCCTCTCTTGATCTATCTAGATGAGCACAAATTGAGCTATATGCTACGGACCTCAGCAAGAGGGCGCCTCGCTCGATTCTTTAGGATGACTTTCGACTGCCATACTGGAGGTCTCTACTTATGTGGCCACTGCAGCTCACCATTCATCTGGACCTTGCCCGGTTGGCACCCTGCCACAAAACGATGCTACTCACCCTTACGATGTCACCGCTGCCGAGAGGCCTTTCTTGCAATCATCTCCCAGTTCCACCGTACGACTGCAGTGTCCCATGCGAGCCTGACCCACTAGTCTTCTACATTGTGCATTACTTCACAATAACCCTGGAGATGCCAGAACAATCTCTGGACACAACTTGCGAGCTTGCGAGACGTATTGCTTGTCCTCCTTGTACACTCGATGATAGCCGATCGGTTCTGCGGAAGACTCGAAGTGCCAGGGCAGCTGTTTCGAAAACTGCAGAGCCTCATCGATTGAAGGCAGATTCGCATCTTTTTCGCGCATCAACACGCTCATCCATACGTCTTCGCCATGGCCTCCGTATTCCGTCTCTTTGGTGTTCCAATCGGTCCACCAGTCCCGTCCTTCATTCAAGATCTCTAATAGCATATTGCGATTCCGCAGCGACAGTCCTCCGTTGTACACTTTTCTGGTATCATTCAGTGGCGCCCCGACAAAGTCGTATTCAAGAAAACTGTCGACTGTTCGATTCGCATTCGCACAAAGGATCGCGTCTGCCTGGAAGACAAGGACGTGTTTCGCAGGTGCAAGATTCTCCCAAAGCCAAGGATCTGAGAAATAAAGATTTACTCCTTTTCGCGTGGTGAGGTCGAAATCAGCCGGCACAATTCGCGTTTCGATGAAGCCCGCAGCTACAGAGCGATGCCAAACGGCCGATGTCGAGGTTCCGCTTGGCGAGAAGTGCTCGTCGTAAGTTTCCTGCGAAGTGTAGAAGACAATGGGCCATGAAGGTCCCAGCACAGCATGGAAGTGCAAAATGAGTGGGATCAGATATGGTGTGTATATGGTGTCAGTGATAGTTGCAACCTTTTCTTTGATAACCATTCTTTCAGACACTGCTACGTTCTCGAGTGGTTGCAGATGCGGGTCGACTGCAATGAAAAGTGTTTTCCGATACGAGAGAGCCAGCATCCAGGTCAGTATCAGTGATGCTAAGATGCAGAACACCGAGGTCCTGGTCCTCATCTTGCGGCCTTCTGGAAGTCGCGTTCATCACTGGAGTCTCTGAGCTGTCGTTGTCTTCCGAATCGTGCCTCCAATGGAAACAATTTCTGGAAATGCGCGAACGAGAGAGATTGGGACCTTTGGCGGAGGGCTAGACGGAACGGAACAATTACCTATAGCTCGTCATCTGCCTGTATGGCCAGTGCGATGCACGCTATGACCGGAACAGGTGAATGGATGCTTTCGGCCTCTCCTACCAAAACATGAAGTGACAGCACAGGTCGCTGAAGCCTGGCTCGTCCCTGATCTAGAGATTTGTGGCTGCGACTACAGCAGCATCAAATGTAAGCGACAGAATTGTGGCTTGAGAGGATCATTTGGGAGGACCCACTTGACAGGAGTCAAAAGCGATAAGGAGACGCCCTCCGGTGCCCTCCAAAAGAGGCAATTCCGCTGTGCCAAGTCAAGTAAGAAGAGTGCTCTCCCACAACTACTCTCTGCAACGCAGTGTCCAGGCTCACAGACATGTGATGTGCAAGCCAATTGCGATCTCTGTCTATGGAATTACCATCCTTCCATTTCCGGAAGAGGCGCGTGGCCGTGATCGGCTTATTCATACTTCTTCTCGGGACACTCTTGGTGAGTGTCTTGCGAATTGAGAGCTCGGTATGTTCTTAAGATTGTCTTCATCGAGCACATCAAGCATGTATTCATGCTGACACTCCCCCCAAGAGTGGATCATACGCCGGTCTAGTGCCGTTGCCAGCATCTGAAGAGAACTCCGTTAAAACATCTCGACTGCACTATCACATACCGTCAAGCTTCATCAACGAGGCTGTTTGTGCTGGAATCGTCTCTGCTCTTGTAAATCGCTACCCAATCCCAACGATCATTGGCTATAAAGGCGAGAATGAATTCGATGGAGCAGATCATCTCGCAAAACTTCGACTACTGAAGCGATATCTGAGCAATCTGAATGCCGAAGACGATGACCTGGTTGTCGTTGTAGACAGCCTCGATGTGGTGGCTCAACTACCTGTGGAGGTCATGCTTGAGCGCTATTTCGAGATGAGGGCGAAGTCAGAGCAGCGACTTGCTGACCAGCGAGGTCTCTCCTTGGCACAACTCCACGAGCTTAGTATCAAGCAGACCATACTATACGGCGCTGGGAAAGTGTGTTTCATTGCACCTGATGAGCCACTGTGCCCGCTAATGCCAGCTTCAAAGTCGTATCGCTATAGACATGGTGTCAAGACTGAGAAAGACGGCGTATGGTATCGCGATTCGAAATATCTCAACTCAGGGACCATAATGGGTCCTGTCGGCGACCTTCGAAGATTCGTCTATGCTCTAGTAGACCTAGTCGAAGCTGACGACACAGTCACTGAGGAGTTGGATCCGCAGGGCAAGATCATCCATCACATGGACCAATGGTTCACTGCTACTCTGTATGTTCGCCAGGAGTACCACAGAGCTCTCGATATGAATAGTGGCGTGTATCCTGGCGATCCAAGCAACCTCACCAGCCTACCGAAGCCAAGGCATGGAGTCAACGATATCACGGAATTCCATGTCTTCGTTGACTCCGAATCTTCATTCACGCAGACCCGATGCTGGAACGGCCTTGAAATCCACCACCTCCAGTACAACAATCATGATCTAACGGCGTCAGTGAAGGAAGACTTTATGGGAGAAGGGCCGAATTTCCAACCACATGACGTTCAGATGCCATCGAATGTCTATCAAGCATTTGGCAGAGTCTGGGAGAAACTTCGCGCTATGGATTCCGCGATCGATGCTAACAAACGAAGCTGGATCCAAGGCTTAAAGTTGGGCACGAATATTGCCTCCGAGAGAATTTTTGCATTCTATCACCAGACTTGCGACAAAACGGATTTTCTCGAGCACTATCAGAGCTCGTGGTTCTATCCCTTGAGGAAACATCTGCTCCAAATAGCGCGAAGGGAGCTTCACAAAGATGCACAGCTTCATACAGGACTCATCGATGGCCGGAAATGGATAGCTGCGAGACATTATCCTGCGAACCATGAAGATGATCTCGGAGGAGTTTTTACTGACTTGGAATCCCAGCCGTTTCTCGACCTTCGTAGCATATGCCAGCTGGACTTGCATAGCAGTTGATAGCAAGCTGATCATAATGTTGCAAAGGTTGAGTCTTGCATCAATGGCTGGTGCCATTCGTTCGAACCAGTTCCACACCATCCCTTTCGAACCCTTTACTCGGAACAACATCCTTGTCGACAACGACCGGGAACGGAGTCAAAGCAGAATCGATATTGCCCCACCACTTGCTGCCATACTTCATATACCACTCCACAGTGATGTTAAGACCTTCTTCGAACGAAGTCTTCTGAGACCAGCCAAGATTTCTTAGCTTCGTGGCGTCCACGGCATATCGATGATCATTGAATGGTCGGTCATGAGTATGCTTCACCCATTTTCTGAACTCCACTTCGTCATCACCATCAATACCCATCATGACCAAGAGCTTGTGACACAGTTCGAGGTTCGAGATCTCATCTGTAGACCCAACGTTGTAAGTCTGGCCAATCTCGCCTTTGTGGAGGATGGTGTCCAGTGCATCGCAGGCATCTCCTGCGTAAAGGTAGCGTCGAGTAGGAGTGCCGTTTCCATGCAGGACCACCGGTTTTCGTCGATGTAGCAGTGACACGAATTTGGGTATGATCTCTGAATTCATGATAAGTCAGTGATGTTTGCAAGGGAGAAGAATTTTGGGCGGTACCAACTTTCTGGGAACTGATGCGGTCCATAGATATTGTTGCTCCTTACAATGATAACAGGCAGCTTGAAGCTGTGCTGATATGAATAGATCATCATCTCGGCAGCTGCTTTGCTGGCTGCATAAGGATTCGTGGGAGCTAGAATACTGCCTTCAGGCAAATCATCGTCTTCATTGCCGACGCCGCCGTAGACTTCATCCGTCGAGATATGGATGAAGCGTTTGATGCCGACTTTCTTTGCGCTTTCAAGAAGGACATGAGTTCCATAGACATTGTTATACGTGAAGCTGTAGCTATTGCCGAAAGAGAGATCCACGTGCGATTGTGCGGCAAGGTGAAAGACGGTGTCAATGTTGTAACGCGCTAGGCAATCGACGACCTGCGCTGCATTTGTGATATCGCCTTGGTAGAAATTGTAATTGTGTCTTCCGATGAGAACACATGTGTTGTTCAACGATGCGCAGTAGTCGAGCTTATCGAACGAGACTATGTTGTAAGCATCTGGGTAGGTGATTGTCAGATGTCTCACTAGCCACGATGCCCTATACAGAGATCAATACAGTGAACTAGTATACACATGAAATGCTATAGAGTATTGACTCACATGAAACCTGCACCACCGGTGACCAGGATATTTCTGACGTCTGCGCGTGGTTCAAATTTGGTCCTCCCCGTTAGTTGTGGGGCAGCCTGCCAGATATCGGCATCTTGGGAGCGATGGTAGCCATTCATGGCGACAGTATAGGGGTTCCACAGCAGTAGAGCATGGGAGGTCCCTTGTTGTACGCCCGTTGACCTCTACTGGACGTTGAATGCTGGTAGGATAAGAACATGGTTTCTCAAGAATCAACAGCCGGCAAGGCCGAGAGACAGGTGGACGATGCTGAACGAATATCGACACACTCCTGATGAGGCACTGGCCGGGCTGGCTTGTTCGGGTATAGCAAGCACACTCCCTTCAAGTTGGTCTCTCCGGATCATGCTCGCTTATTTGCATCGCTTCCGGTAGGACGCCATGGTGGATGCTGTGGGAGGCTCCACTCGTGCGCCACACGCCACATGCAATGTGCTCGTAGCTCGGACCAGAAAAATGCACCATTCTGATTTTGACAAGTACATCTTGACTTCTATACTGTTTCTTGAGTCAGCTGAAAGAGTCCACAACTTGTAACCACGGTCAGCTCACGGCATCATGGTGAACCGATTTCTCATATGGGGAGGGAACGGCTGGGTGGCGGGTCAACTCAAAGCCCTTCTCGAGGAACAAGGCAAAGAAGTCCACACGACGACGATTCGAATGGAGAATGCTGCCGAGGTTTCCAAGGAGCTTGAGAGTATACGTCCAACTCATGTTCTGAACGCCGCTGGTTGTACAGGTCGGCCAAACGTCGATTGGTGCGAGGACAATAAACCGCAGACTGTTCGTTCCAATGTCATTGGCACGTTGGTGTTAGCCGACCTTTGCAACCAACTGAGTATCCATTGCACCGTGTTTGCAACAGGCTGTATATACCAGTATGATGAAAGGCATCCTATCGGTGGAGCTGGATATACAGAGGAAGATCCGCCGAACTTCACGGGCAGCTTCTATTCCATGACCAAGGGTCACGTCGAGCCGGTAAGTGTCCTAAGTCCGGGATCACATCTGTGTGCAGCTGCTGAGGAAGGCATGAACCTCTCCAGATATTGTCCAGTTATGACAATGTTCTCGTATTGAGAATGCGTATGCCTGTCAGTGATGATCTCCACCCGAGGAACTTTGTCACCAAGATTTCGAAGTACGATCGCGTTGTGGACATTCCGAACAGCAACACCATCCTTCATGACTTGTTGCCTGTCTCCATTGCTCTAGCTGAGCACGAGGACTCAGGTGTCTTCAACTTCACTAATCCTGGTGCCATCTCGCACAATGAAGTTCTCACGCTCTTCCGCGACATTGTTCGACCAGGTTTCTCGTGGAAGAACTTCTCGCTCGAGGAACAGTCGCATGTTATTAAAGCTGGCAGGAGCAACTGCATGCTTGACACGAGCAAGCTCGAGGGGAAGGCTAGGAGCTATGGCCTTGCAATTCCTGAGGTGCACGAGGCCTATAGATTGTGCTTTCAGCGTATGAAAGCAGCCGGAGTTGAGTAGTGAAGCCGATGCTAGATCTTTGAGGGATTACAGATGTGATCTTCAAGCTGTCATCAGCATCGCGTCGCAATTCTCTGTCATCGAGCAAGATTGCCAGACTGCCTTCAAATTGAGTCGTCGGGCAATCTCATTTGAAAGGGTTTGCGATGCAGCAGCCACTCATCCGAAGTTCATGTTGCGGTCTCGTCTGCCATTGAACTCGCCATCGCGATGCTGTGTACGAGGGTTGATTTGTGGCTGACAAGTGCAAGTTGGACTTGATGCCAGTGTCATCACCTATTCGTAAAGCGCACTTTTTCATCAAATAGGCCTTATTTGATAATAGTAGCAACGTAGATTTGATGAAGAACGGCCTATTCGACACGTTCATGTAAATGGACTTGTTTAATTAATTGAATAGCGGATTTAACGAAGTTGCTAGTTGTTATATTAAGCTAGATTTGTTAGCTTATACGGTCGCAATTTACTAAATTACCTACTATAGTTACTATAAGCGTTATAATAGTTAGAACAACGCGATATATAGACTAAATTAAAGCTATTAATTAGTAGATAAAGACTATATATCGTATATATAATATAGGTATTATAGTTGTATTAATATTATCGCTCGAAGCTAAGCTAAAGCTAGCTCGAATTTAGCTCTAAATAGCGACTTAAATAATACCCTTACTTAGCGACTTATTAAGAAGCCGCTAGTATTAACTAAGGACTAGAAATACGTAGACAAACGCTAAGACTAATATCCTCTAATAAATATAGTAATAGACTACCTATTAGGGTTCTACTAGGTTACTTCTATCCTCCTAAGGTACCTCCTTAAGCTTTCGCCCTCCTCTACTACTATACGCTCTTAGGTACCTATTTCCTAGTAGACTACGCCTTCTTCGACTTAATCTTCTTCTATTAACCTCTTCTACGTATAGATTAGATAGTAGTTAGTATCTTAGTAGACGACCGAGTCTACTTAACTATAGCTAGAGTAGGTATTAGTTACGTAGGCGTAGAGGTAGTAAGGACTTCTAGCTCCGTAGTAGCTCTAGGCGTTACCTCTAAGAGTATAGAGCTAGGTTATTAAACAATCGCTATCTCGTCGTTATTAGTAATTAAGATAGGCGCTTTATAATCGTTTAGAAGGCTATAGTCGTCTATATTATTATAGCTATTATTATAACTATAATAAAGCTTAGAATAAGGTACTCTACGCTTATAGTAGTCGTAATAGTTATTATTATAAGAGCCCTTATAATAGTACTTATTAATAGTACTAATAGGTACCCTCGCCTATATTCGAGAAGCCTCTACTATACTAATAACTTTAGACTCGCTATCTTTATAGATAGCGAATAAATAGCTATTAGTTAGTAATAGGTACTATATATACTACTAACCCTTTAGCTTACCCTAAGGTATTATTAAGCGATAGTAATTAGGCCTATCTTAAGCGGCTTCTATTATCTAGATAATAACGACTCGAGGGCTAAATTTAACGAGGTATTCCTTCTAAATTACTACGCTAATAATATCTCTAATCTCGAAGGTTCTTACCTTACTATTACTAGTAATATAGGCTCTATTATAATTAGTGTTAGTAGAGCGTTAATTAAGTAAGATTAGGTCCTATAGAATACGCTAACTATCGTTAATCTCGTAGACAACTCTAGTACTTAACTTATAGACCGTACGGCGGCGTTCTTCTTTATTATAGTAAGGTACCTCGAATATAGGCTAGAGAGAGTTAATTTTAGCTACTATAAGTAATACTACTATAGTAGAGGGTACGTATATATCTAGTTTAATTAGTAGACGGTTATTATCGTTAAATAAGAGGTT
>KZ107172.1:265-14208 GCA_000504365.2 Pseudocercospora pini-densiflorae CBS 125139
CATTCACTTATTCAGTTTGACGCTCCTAATAATGCAGTATTACGTAATGTAATCAACTGCGCTGAGCGTGATAGCCTCGACACTTCCCCCGTTGTGGCCGGCGAAGATCGACATTTTCCTGCACCGAATGGCCAGCAGAAGCGGTCGCAGGCTGTGTTACTCCCAGAATTGAAACGCATGTCATGGATACCATGCCGTAATGCTTCCCTACCTCTTTTGCATCGGAATCTCGATGGTTTGTGAAGCCCAAAATCCTGTGGGAGCCCACAACGACGATGCCTGTTCAATCGAGCCCAACCTCATGTCTGTTCCTCATGTATGGTGGTGTGGCAATATTGACAGCGAGGGCAGACGCCACTGGTCGCGTCAGCATCTAGGCCTGGGCCTGCGGTCTGTTACACCAGATACGTCTGTGGCATTATACGCTGCTGCAGCTTTACAGAATGCGCTTTCAGGCATGAAACGGTTTCGTCATCGACCTGAGCAGACCGCCGAAAAGCTCGTGCGATGAGGCAGAGGTCTACGGTGTGTATGAGACACGCATAGTGTGACCTGGTGGTAGGGCATACCGCAGACAGCATCTTGCATCTGCTCCGTCTGTGCAAACAGGGGCAATGCGAGGAGCGAGAAGCCAGTCACAGTATCTCTTTTCCCCCCATGATTCATCTGAGCTCATCTGCCAATACTACTGCTGTCTTGATTGCCATGTTGTCCTTTGATCCTCCCTTCCAACATGATGTTACGCCTCGAAAAGACGCGTCGCAGGGTGGGCGGTCTGACGAGCCTCCGCGCCTGGTAGCCATCGTTATTGCTTGCTACCTCATATTTTTCTAACCTGCTGCGCGCCAGCGGCAATACGGCGTGAGTATGATTCTTCTCTATCTAATGCTCGACCTTGCCGGCCAGCTGACGGTCAAATCGCGACTGAATGTTGTGGTTCAGTCAGCTGATCTCTGCCAAGCCGCTACACAATGGGTATATCACCCTGCTGCAGTGACAAGGGGCTCTTGTTCTTCTTCGTACAGTTACATAGTTGTCAATATCAATGATTGGTTGCATTACATGATTCACAACAGCCAAGACCTCCAACCACTTCCTCCGCTGCGGGAGATCGATCAACTCTAAATTTGACTCGCGATGCTTCCTCGAACCTTTCTTCTGCCCGAAACCTTTACCCTCTGCTTGAGCCGACTACACGTCTTGCTTTTGAAGCAAAAGCTCACGAGCATCATTTCTTGCCTTAGTCTGCATGGCCGAATGTGAGGGCGGCACGCGGAAGCAAGACATTCGATGACAGGATTCAGTCCACTGCGGATCTCTCAACCTTATGCAGTTGCTAATGTGGCCTTATGCTCGTGGCTGGGCTAGATGTACGAGGTACTCTACATGTTCTGCACCAATGCATGTTCAACCAGGAATGACAATCCGAAGGACTGGGCAAACGGATCGGACTCCCAGCAAAAATCTGCCTCAGTCTCGTGATGCTGGACTCCCAGCGTTGAAAAGCACGAATCTGGCTGCAGAGGGCCATGTCTTGCGACTCTGGCCGAAGTCGACGAGGTCCGGATATCGCGATGATACTGTTACCGAGCAACGCAGTTTACGTGGAATTTTATCAGCATACTTGAGGTTTCCACCTCTTACCGGTCTTCTTGGCTTTCAAGGCCACTATGCTTCGCCTGGGCCGTTCACATTTACCCGCCGGCGACCGCGGCGAGTGGTCTTTTGGTTCTGCAGCACGGGACTGCCACATATCGGACTGACTTTGCCCGAACAAGCAATTCGCCGTTGCTTGCTCGAGTCCTACTCTGGAGTTGGCCGGATCCTACTGCAGTCATAATATCTGCGATATGAAGGCCGCAGCCTCTAGCAATGGGCGATTGAAATGCACGAGACCTCTTGGTTCACTGTGTGAACAGACTAAGTGCACGCCGTTGCTGTGTCTTCCAGTCACTGAGATTCAGAAAATTGTCAATCTGGATTATTCCGAGTGGAAACCGCATCGACGTGCCTTCTCAAGAGCACCACCCGCACTTGAGCACCGCTGCTCTGCAAATCCACCCTGCGTCGGCGAGAGCAGTAGGCTAGAGAAGCTCGACCACTTGGATGTACTGGCGATTACTTCGTGAGCCGCTGTGGATCTTACGCCAGCCGCCATCAGCCGGAAGCTTTTGCAGTGGGCCATTTGGCAGTATCCCAACTTGGCAAAGTTTCGCAAGGGGGTTGACTGCGAAGAGCATTGAGTGTGACCGCAGTATGACGATCTGATTCAGAAGAGTGATCCCAAGGCCAAACACAGACATATGCTATTGAGATTGGCTCAAGGAATTGATTGAAAATCGCTAACATTTTTCCAGTATAAAATTGCAGGAACCTTTCCTCTGTGGCCTTGTGCTCTTCGGGATTGCCAAACTTGGGCGTGCAGTGCCCGTTCCTGCTGGGCCACCAGTGCTAAAGCGGCCACATACGATTTAGCCACTTTCTGATGCCCACCTCTCGCGCTCAACACGTCTCTCAGCTGCACAGCCTAACCGAATTCTGCCGTCTCCCAATGCCTTCGGATCCATTTGGGGTCGAGTTTCCAGCGGAAGGGCTAACAACATCCCCCAGGTATTGAAATATGATACTGGAGCTAAGCCGTCTGTACACCATCATCAAGTCACGCAAGCAACCCTGAGGATCTCATCCGCGGGACTGAACTACGACGGTGATCGACAGGTTCGATCGCACGGCACATCTTGTTCACTCCGAGAGTTACAGTGAAACCTAGCCTCTTTCGCCCGGTACATGTAGACAGATGTTCGTTCTGACCTTCCCTGTTCTCAAGACGTCGGTCCGAGTCCGCCCTCGTCCTTCCAGACTCCACAGAGGTTTCGCCACTATGATGTCCTCACCTTCCTCAACGAAGGAACCGGCGAAGTCAGGGAGTTTGGCCAATATCCTCCTCGCATCTCAGTCGATCATTGAGTGCTCCACGAGCCGCACGATCTTGTCAACAAGGTCGTCATACCCAGCAGTCCAGAAACGAGCTTGACAAGAAGGGGTTCAGCCTGGCCTTGCTGTCTCGGAGAGTAGAGGAAGCCATCCTGGCCTTCTCGCGAGGCTTTCTTCAGCTCAACATGGACTTGCAGTTCCAATGCTCGACACAATTCCAAGAGCACGAATCGTCGTGCAACGGCACAGCATTATGACGAGGCATACAACTTCCGTCAAAGTAGGCACGATCTTACTAGACCCAGCCTACGGATTTGTATCTCACCCATCCAGCGGGCTATTCAATATGTATCGCCGTCGTGCTCTAAAGCCAGCGAGCTACTGCTGACAGAACGAGAATATGAGCCGCCTATTGCTGAACAAAATCATTCTCAGCTCAGCCCTCACGTTCACACGAGCAGCAAGCCATCCACCTCCACCACAGCCATCGAGAGCAAGGACAGAAGAGATTGAATTAAGGTGTTTCATGTCTTCATGAGCAAGGAAAAATCACAACGCCTTTCTAATAAAGCTTTCACAGGACTCATACAGGCTTCACTCCGAGATGACAGGCAGCAAGTGACACAAAATACATGACCGCCTGCAGCCACCTGATTCATTTTACCGCGTCTACGTCAACGAGCTCCGCGAAGCCAACAGCATCCCCTCCCGCATCAACCTTGGTGAGACCAGATATCGAACACTCCTCCCATTCTGCCTCCATTCCACCACATCGTAGGGAGTGACAATGACTGATCCCCGTTCCATCACTGAGCCTCGATGCGTAGACTGCCTTGCGGGCTCCGAGGCTTCTCTCGTCGAAAGTCGTTGCTTGATGTTCTTGAAGATGCCCTTGATACTCGAGCGAGTCAATGGCCTGATCGGGTGCTTTGATTCCGTAGCTTGAGGCTGATCTGCTGCCTGTGCCTCATCATTCGTAGGAGATGTACCCAGCTCGGGCTTTCCTGGAATAGGTGGTACCGGAAAGCCGTCAAGCATTTCTCGCAATGACAAGCTAGAAGCCGAGCTAGAGACCTGTCGATAGTCTGTTGACGGCCGGCAGAAATCGCTAACGCATGCACTGATGCGAGTACTTCCATCTTTGATTCGACTGCGAAGTGTAGCCCTGAAGTTGGATGTAGGTGAGGTCGAGCCCTCTGACATCTTTGCAGGAGCTGTCTTGGGTCGCTGTCCGACGCCGCTGTAGCCTCGTTCATTGATGCTCATCGACAACAGGGAAGCTCTTGCGTCACTCTCAGAAAACACATCTTGATGATTATCGTGTAGTAACTGAGCAGTGGTGAGATTCTGTCCCAAGTCAAGATCAGGAGAAGGTCCGAGATCCGAGTTGTTTTCTGGCGGAGGTCCGTAGCCGCTGTCGTGAGCGCTGCCCGCAGTGCTGGATCGAGCTTTGAGATATGGCGAGGTGACAAGGATCTCTTGTGTCGTTGATAGTTGTGCTTCTTGTGACAAGGCGACGAGCCTTGCCCAGTGCTCTGGAGCATCATCTATCAGCCCAAAAATGGTTGCAGCAAATTGGTGAGTGACGGACGTGCCGATGTGTGTAGCTTGGTTAGTGACGCTTCTTGATCTCATCGCTCCAGACAGAGCAGCTGCGGACGTGTGAAGTGCATCCATCATGAAGTCATGCCAAATGGTATAACAATGTAGGATTGCTTTTCTTAAAGCATGTGGTTTCCTGGCGCGAACTCTAGTCTAGATGTATACCATACACCATTTATCTGGCGCCGTAAACTTGTTTGCTGATGAGAGACTTTGCATACCTGCATCCTTGCGATATTGTCATGTTTCATACTGGTGAGCGGACACCTGCAGAGCATGTATGCGCGGTGGATGGCTGCTTCGTTCGCAACGCAAAGATCCTGTGAACTGTCGCCTATGACAGCGGCTGCATTCTGCGAGCAGACGTGTTTCAGGTTTTCGACAGCCGCCGGTCCCGCCGCAAGACATGCGTAAGGCTGGCTGCTGAAGCATGTGAACATCTCGTTCATCGGGCGATCAGGTCCAGAAGCGCGGCTGAAGTTGCAAGATATCTTAGCAAAGCTTGGTCAAGCCTGGTTGAAAAAGCTATGGACGCCTTGAGAAGGCCGAACCATATAATTGTCGGGTCGAATCTGCGGCTCTGCTGGACATCTTCCAGGATGCTGTGACAAATACCTCAAATAGCGAAAAGTGATGTGAAACAGCCGACTTGCGGTCTGAAGTCGGGCCGCATTGTCGATATTTGCGCAATGAAGCCTTATTCAGAGCGACACGCCAATCTGCTTCCGCAATCGGATACTGATGTCCAGATAAGGTTCAACCGAGGAATGCCGAGAGATGAGCAGCAGGGTGTCAAGCTGCAACTTCCTGGAGGCCAAGCCGAAAGCAGCAACCACACTGCCCAATTCTAGAGATCGCCTGGTCGATTCGCAGGCAAGATGGTGGTTCCTGGACGAGTATCATGGCAAGTCTCGTGAGCAGCCCTGCCAAATTCGTGCAAGAGAGGCGACAAATCGATGGACTCTCGACTGTGGTTGACAGGTATATTTACTTCCCCACAGATGAGGCTCACTTCTCCAGATGGGCCTGTGAATGCTCGATTGCCCTCGTCTCATCGATCTCGTAGGTTTCAGATATGCCAAGATAGTGCCAGAGATATTCCACGGAGAGTCCGAACGAGATGGCACCACCAGTAAACCAGGCGCCTTTCTTGAACCAAGCCCAGCAGTCGGTCACGCTCTGAAGATTGACCTTCCAGATCATGTATCCCAAAGTAGCAGCCGCACCACCACAGGTGCCTATGAAGTAAGCAGGACCTGCACCGATTGCCAAACCGGCTCCAGTCAGAAGCGCGACTTGTACGCCGCTCACAGCGCTGAGAAAAGCTTTCGCATTCGCTTCTTGGGCTAACGCGATGCTCTTGATGCCTGCTTTAGCATCATCTTTGATGTCTTGGTAGGCGTAGATCATGTCGTAAACCATAGTCCAAGCGACACAGCTGCCGTATAAGCAAGCCGCCGAGATCATAGCTGGGGTATTGGACAGTAGATCGATGCCAAGAGCAGGAAAGCCCATCATGGCCCCCCAAGAGAAGGTCAGTCCAAGAACAGCTTGCGGATAATTCGTCACTCGCTTGGCCAGAGGGTAGGAGGCGACGAAGAGCAGCGATGGGATACCATAGAATAGACATTGGTATGGAAACTGCAGAAGTAGAACTAGGCCACTGAGGAGCTGTACACCAAGATATGGTATGGCTTGTCGTACAGTAATGGCGCCTCTCGCTATGGGTCTGAGTCGCGTTCTTGCCACGTGCGGGTCGAGATTTCGATCCCAAAGATCATTGACAGTGCAACCTGCCCCTCGCATGATCAAAGCTCCAGTGAAGAAGAGTCCAGCAGTGTACAGTACAGTAGGAGGAGGTACCATGGGCGAGGTGAGAGGAGCAGCCAGCAAAGTGCTGAAAAGGCATGGCAGGAAGAGGTAATAAGTGCCGACAGGCTTGTCAAGGCGAATCAGTTCAGCATAAGGCACCCATGAGCGAGGCAGCATAGACAGAATACCAGTAGTGGGTGGTCTGTATGGCTCAAGGACCGGTTCCTCAGTCTTGGTGGTTGTTGGCTGTGCGGCAGTCGTCACATATCGCAATTGCAGCTCCTTCTTGCTTTCGAGTGCCAAGGCATTGCTCTTGATGATTGTGTTTCTGCGCCTTATCGCGCATTGTACGGTTGCCGTGCATCTCTGAGCCAGTAGTTGACGCGACGTTTTCGCGAATGAGCTCGACCGCGGCAGTAAGGAGGAAATTCGTAGGGGAGCGACCATGGTGGCGGAGGGAGGGTGCTACCTACACCTACCTTAGATACAGTACGCTATGTGTATTGAGACCTACTGACCGGCGATGATACAACGTTCAAATGTAGTTACATAGAGAATTTTGGTGAAATGGAAGCTCGATCGAAGCTTCCCTTCCGGCTCATAAACTTTCCAGCAACGCCAAGGATCACGACCTCCGCTCTTGCCCGCCACCAGCACAGCAATCACGTCCATCACCTTCACCTCCCAGCGCGACGACAGCGAGATCACCGCCGACACCTCCAACAACACCGCCGATAGCATTAGCGGAGCTCCGCGATCATACTGAGCTATTCTGCCAAGCCACCGCCATTCGTGATCTCGCGCGACAGAGAATGCGCGTGAAGCTGTAGTTCTAGCCGAACGCGCCTTGTCGGCAAGCCAGCGTCTGAGGCCGATCACGAATACCACGAATTATTACAACCACACATTACTTTTGCAGCGACTGTACATACAAACTCGCCCAAGATGCCGGCTCAGCGGCCAAGGGCGTCATTTGAGCCCATACCGCCAGATTTCAACCTCAAAGCGCTGGTAGAGAGCACAGCTAACTTTAGCTATGTGGACCGCATATCCTGCGAAATGATCGACCAGCAGGGCATGGACAATTTCGAGAAGCTGGTATTGCTCCATGTCATCATCGGCGGCAAGCCTTTGGTCATCGATGGCTTCGAGGACCGTCTTGACCCTTGGACATTCACTCCAAAATGGCTGCGAGATAATTGTGGTGATAAGGTCGAGAACGCGCGCAATCTCACCGCGAAGGAGAATCTACCCCTCACCATGGCTCACTATCTGAAGAACATGGGGCTTCTCACCAATCAATTCTTCGACAAGCCTGGCGCGTACAAGGAGAAGGGCAGGCAGAGGGTGTATCTGAAGGACATCGACTGTCCGCCAGTGTGGTGGGACAAACTGAAAGACCATATTCCTCAAATGCTGGCATACCTGAATGATAGTACGGGTGAGGTCGGTGGTCCTGGCGCAAAGCCAGATCCTCATGCGACTCAGCCAGGCCGCCGATTGGGAAAAGGCATAGCAAGAGCCGGCGACTTGATGAGTTCTCTGCCTCCAGACATGCGTGCAGAGAATCTCATGTGCTATATCGGCCACGAGGGCACTTATACCCCTTCGCATCGTGAAATGTGCGCGTCGCTTGGACAAAATCTGATGGTGGAGGCGTCGAATACTGTCTCAGATGATGGCAAGGCTGAGAAGCCGGGATCTTCGATTTGGTTCATGACCGAATCCAAGGATCGACACATGGTGTCCGAGTATTGGTTGAGTGTTCTCGGTCACGATATTGAGGTCGAAAACCATTTTGCGCAAGTGGTTGCCTGGAAGAAAGCCCCTTTCAATGTCTACGTTGTCGAACAGCGACCTGGAGACTTTATCCTAATCCCGCCGTTGGCCCCACATCAGGTCTGGAATCGTGGTACCCGGACCATGAAAGTTGCCTGGAACCGGACGACAGTCGAAACGCTGGAGATGGCCATCAATGAAGCACTCCCGAGAAGTCGCATCGTATGCCGCGATGAGCAATACAAGAACAAGGCCATCATTTACTACACACTGCAAAAGTATGCCAGTCTGCTCATGGACGCACAGAGACAGGCAAGCATGATGCCACGAGATGCTGCCCACCAGTTCCTCTACTCAGGCAAGCTGAAACAGCTCATTAAAGACTTCAAGCGCCTTTTCGCGCTCTACAAACAAACTCTGCTGACTGAAATGTTCAACCCGTCCGATCGAGATGTACCGAGGAACATGACATACATTCCATTCGACTCGAACGTGACGTGCGCGTACTGCAGAGGCAACATTTTCAATCGCTTCTTGACATGCCCGAGCTGCAAAGACCGCCTCGGTCACGGCGCTGATGAAGACGGCGATCCATACGACGTGTGCATGGACTGCTATGCGATGGGTCGTTCATGCGCTTGCATCAGCGGACTGCAGTGGGTGGAGCAGTTTAAGTGGAAGGAGCTCGTCAGCAAATATGAGGGATGGAGAAAGCTGATCGTGGAACTTGATGGCGGTCAGGTCACTCAGAAAACGCCACTTCCACTCACAGAAGAGTTCAAGAGATATGGCAAGAAGACTTTGGCCGAAGTGTGCAAAGACCAGCTCAAAAGACGACCATTCAAGGATTTAAACAAGCCCGACGAACCAAAAGATGATGACGAGTCGGACGAAGAGATTGTGGTCGGTGACGACGGCACGGTCAAGAAGCTGCAAAAGAAGAAGTCCAAGACTTTCCTCAAGAACAATAAGCCATGTCACATTTGCTGCCACCGACATCCGATCTGGAAGATGGCACAGTGCACGACTTGCGACCGTGCTTGGTGTTATGGCTCATTGTTTCGTGGCTGGGACAAGATGCCACAGGAGATCATGGAGAACCCCGACTGGTCCTGTCCGCATTGTCTGGGCATCTGCTTTGCCGGAGCCTGCAGACGCGACGAAAGAATGACTCCGTATGAGCCGAAGGGCACACTTCTCGGTCACGACACCAAGAAAGTAGCCGACGTTCGCTCGGTAGAAGCTCTGGTGGACTTTTCGGTCAGCAACCTCAACTGGCTGAAAGATGATGATCCTGCCAACCGCGCAGATTCCCGTCGCCTTAAGAAGGCACGAGCCGAAGCTGCGGCCGACAAGGAGCGCGACCCTGATCTCGATGATGAGGATGTCGTCGACGAGACTCAGGTGGAGATGGAATATTCTCCTGACGCCGAGAGTGCGCTAGACCCGGCTCTTGGAGGTAGTGGTTCGATACCATCTGGTCGACGACAGAGGCATAGCATGGGAGCCGTGGACGACGAAGATGAAGAAAGCGCCCTTGCGCGTCAACTTCAATTGGCCAATTCCTCTCTTCCTGGACCTGCAGCTATGGCAGCTGGTGCACCTGCGCCCGATGGCTACGCGCCGCTTTCGTCTGCTGGATATTCTGGGTATGGCGCTCCTCCGGCGAATATGTATGGTGATCCTTCTGGTGACAACTCCTATGTATATCCAGGCTATAATCGCGATGTCTCAGATAGTGCTGAGCCTAATGGCGAAGCTCTTCGACCATTTAAGAAGCGGAGAAGAAGTCGCAAGAATGGGGAAGAAGATGACGAGGAGGATATTGCAATGTCGAAGGCGCCTAAGCAAAAGAAGCCTCGACTGGCAGCTGCTGGTTTCAGGTCGTACGACTTGGCTGAAGAGGCTGTCGGCCCGCAGGCAA
Organism: Pseudocercospora pini-densiflorae CBS 125139; assembly: GCA_000504365.2. Lineage (NCBI taxonomy): Eukaryota > Fungi > Ascomycota > Dothideomycetes > Mycosphaerellales > Mycosphaerellaceae > Pseudocercospora > Pseudocercospora pini-densiflorae. The sequence continues at coordinate 10,317 of KZ107172.1, forward strand.
GTAAGGCCAAGAACGAAGCTCAAAGGCAATTTGAAAAGGAGAAGGAACGCAAGGCGCTCGACAAGGCCAAGGCAGAAGGTCGGTTCATCATGCTGCAGGCCGCAATTAAAGGCAAGAAACGTATCGTCCGGCTCAGCATTCCTGGCAACAGACTCGCGCAAGTCATTGCCCAGCAAGCGGCGAAGGCCGCTATGGCTGCCGCCACCAATGGGGACGCCGATGCCGAGCACGAAGACGAGGACGGCGTGCTGCAGTCTGCGCACCAAGACCATTATGACGAGGATGAAGAGGACGCCGAGGGTCTGCTTCTCAAGAGTGATATTGCACCCAAGAAGAAGTCCAGCGACGTATACGAGCAGAAATTACGAGATGGCCTGGTGATTACAGGCAACACAAAGAAGGCCTTGGTCCCTGTCGAAAAGGACGAGAGTTACGGCTACGTCCATCGCGAGAGATTACCAAACGGCAAGCGCGTCGTTCGGCATCTAGGCACCGATGGACAACCGAAAGAGCGACGAAAGAAGGCAACGAAGCACAACAGGAAGTACGAAGAGATTGACATTGGCTCAGAGGACGACGACGACTTTGAGAATGATTCCTCCTTTGTGGCTATTAACAGTACCACAAGCAGGAGTCGACGTTCACTGCCGGGCTACTTACAAAGTCGTCATGCTGATGACGACCCCGATGCACCTTCTGAACTGCCCGAAGACCATCGCGACCGACCGTACCAGCCATCGCGACAAAATCGACCAAAAGCGAAAGCATCCCGACCAAGCGACGCTGCTGATGCTCAACTTCAGCAAGAAACGCAGGCCGCATCAGCAGAAAATACACCTGCGAAGAAATCTGCTCATCGACCTTCCTTTGGCGGCAAGCAGCCATCGATGCGCCCTCACAATGCCGACAATCCCATCAGCATCGAGGACGACGGTGACGATAGCGATGATGCAGATGATGTGATTGATGCCGTTGCAAATGGTAGCTTTGGCGATGCCAATGGAACGCCAGTCACGAATGGTGGAGGCTCTCGACCGACGAGCAGCGGCAAACCTCGAGGTCGACCGCCGAAAGCAGGAAGCGCGAAGCCCACCCCTACCAAGCAAGCTCAAGCCGCAGCTCAGGCTCAAGCACAAGCTGCCGCCGCCGCGGCTGCTCAGCAACGACGCATGGAAGAAGAGAACCGTCTTGCCAAACTGCAGATGCTGGAAATGCTTGAGGGCGGTGGAGGTGACGACTTCGGCATGGGAGGCGGAGATGGCTTCAACGACATGAGCATGGCGGACGACTTTGAAAGCGATGGCGAGGATGAGATTCCGGCACGGAGGTTCAAGGTCTAGGATCTTGTCACTACTGCTGCTGCTCGAGCAGCGCGTCGTCAAAGCAATTTGGAAGGTTGAGCGACTGCGGACTGCGCCTCATCAGATGTGTTGTTTCTTTGACAGGGTTGTATGGTCTTGGCACTACTTGATGATGTTTGTGATTGCTGTATGGATACCCAATTCCGATTCTCAATGCTCTTTCGTCCCGAGCTCCAGGTTGTCACATTCCGAATATGCTTCTGCCGAGAGAGGCGTTTGCACCGAAAGCTTGATGTTGTCCGGACTTGCAGTAGTCTGCGTTGGCTTCATGGACCAGGTTGTGATGTATGAGGTTGATGCGAGTCATTCATGTTGTTGAGGCTGTGCGTTCGTTCGCCCTTGGCAGAATGGCGTTGGCTACATTACTGGTCACCAAAGGCGTAGATGAAGTGCTTGGCGACTTGTCTCATCGTCTTGTTGCCTACCGCTTCTTGCATGCCCTGGACGAGGCTTGTCATGTTCTTGCAGGCCTAATAGTTACCGCGCGGTCGTTTGGAATCCTGCACGGAAATGAGGCGCGGTCATGAACATTCTGCTGGGATCTAGCTATGTACTGTACAGATAGCCGCGGCCGCACTGCGCAATGCCCGTCCTCAGCACTAGCATGCGATGTGCGGTGTCGCTGGTTGGACAGCGGTACGCACGTCTAACGCCACTAGCCACGAACAAGTGCCCATGTCGTGGTTGTTTCCGGTAAGGTGGTGCTGCCGGTGGCACTAGAGTGGAGTGATGCTAGGATTGTCGTGGTCCCTAGATTGATAATAGGTGTTGCTATAGGCATGTAGTGCATTTGCTTTGTTGATTTCTCAGCTTTGGCCTGCATGCATGACCGACTACGGAATTTCTGGACGGTGGTAGGCTTGTCACTCGGCGAGAGATGCAGGGAGACGACTGTAGGGCCTACGTCTGACTGTGGGACTTCGTGCTTGCAGTGAATGAAGGTCTGGTCTACGGGGCCATGGTCTCATGATGCAGGATTCGATCACAGGTGTCACTGCGCGGCCACTTTGACGTGTATAGGCCAATCCATAGAGTCTATCAAGACCATTCAGATGGGAGTCACTACCTTCACAGTACGGACCATGCGTAAGGATCCCGCACTCGGTTCGACTCATTCCTTCTTTGGCTACAAAGAGCGATTTTGGTCGTGATTTGGAGAGTCTCCAGCCGATCGAAGCAATCAGACCAGCGACGGTTTGTCTCACGAGTATGACAAGACATTTGCATTGTGGTCGACGGCTCCAGAATGGCCCTGGCGGCTTCTGGCGGACGAGAAGCATTGAGTTGGACGATCAAGCGTCTCAGATGTACGCCTCGCGCTGGACGTGTTCAATGCTGCTCTTTCATGCACGAACGGGCCTCAAATCTAGGGCAAAGCAGTCGTCCGGCCATGCCACGTTGCAAAATTGCGCAGCGCTTGCCGATCTGCGCGTGTTTTGATGAACGAGAACATGTTCTCGCCCCAGGTCAAAGGAGGCGCAAGCTCGCATTGCAAACGAGACGGCTGTCACAGATGATGTATGGGCGACCGCACTTCGTATCTGCATTCTTCGTAGACATTACCCAGCTCGCAGGATGCATGAAGTGCAATGCCAAGAGCAATGTGAGAACGCAGGAAACGAATCCACATCATGTCAGTGTCGTAGATCTTGTTGAGCCAGTATGCGGTCCGTGGTCATGGCAAATGTGACACTGCTTCCTGCTGATCAACATCTGTAAGTACTCCGGATGGTGTTGGATTGTCACTCAGCCTGCGAGTAAAGGCTGAGCTGTACTACATGCACTCTGTGCGACGCAAATATCGTCATTGTGGGCGATGAGTGAATAATCTTCATGTCTGCCCCAGATACATCTTGTGGTGGTACATATTTTTTCAAATCTTGTTGATCTCCACAGCAAGTGAGGTCGCGTTTGTCTTTCGATGACACTTCTAGAGGATGATCTTTTCGAGTCTCTACCGCTTGGCGTTTCAGATGCTGTGCTTTGAGGCCCAATCGGTGATTTGATGGACAGGCTGGCTTCAAAATTGTGTCGCAGCAAGGGTAGATCAGATGTTTCATGCCTCTGCAGGGTAACAACCTGGTTGTCGGAGCGGCATCTGCCATGTGAGCTTGAGCGTAGGAGATATGAATCGTCACCACGTGCATGATTTGCAGTGCAGTGAAGTTCTAGCCAAGACTTCGATTATCTCTCCACTGGTACTGCGCCACGAGTAGAACTGCCGTTGTTTGGATCTGTTTCGTCTTTAGTTGAGTTCGACCTACCGAGGGCGCGACTATTCGTAAATCAGCCCCGGTTATTTATAAATTAGTTGCCTAACAACGGAGGACGCCTAAGGCAAATTAGTTAGTTATTTCTTAGTTAATACTCTTAAATTTAACCTCTATCTCCTCCTACCTTACTATCGCCGTTCCGCTAACCTTACTATCGCTATCTACTATATACTTAATATCTAATATCGAGTCCTTCTATATAGCTATAAGCCGAGTAGCTATAGAGCCTACCTATTTAAGAGCCTACTATTATACGTC